>CAIGRS010107515.1:0-34899 GCA_903798395.1 Fraxinus floribunda | reverse complement strand
GCGCAATCGCCTCGGCCACCACGTGGCGTGGTCTGGACCACCTCTGTGACATGTGGAGGGTGAGGTGGAGGGTCTGATATGACCCGTAACAATTTAAACTTGTGAAGAAGCTTTTTCTTCTTCTTTGAAGTTCGTTCAACAAAACTTGATTTTCACTCCATCCCCTTTGATCATCCACTTTCTTTAGCCATGGTTCAAGTTACTAATCAGTGGTTTCATGTGGGTGGGGCCATTAATCGGTGGGTGAGTCGCCACCTTCTTTTTGTGGATGAAGCGGGGTCTTCTTCATGTAGTTCAAGGAACTTCCTATTCACATGGTGGATGGTTAGGGTTTTCTATAAATGACGTCGTGCTATGAGAGGTTTGGCGCAATTTCGAGGTTTTTGTTAGCGTATTAATTATGGTCATGGAAGGTTCTAATTTGTTTTATTGTATTAAGGTAGTTTGTTCTTTTTTTTTTTAGTGTGCTAGACCTAGTTTCCTCAATTTTCATGTGGTCTATGTGCCAGATCGAACCTTTATAGAAGGTTGAACTGTGACAGCCTTAAATTAAGGCTCTGTTTGTTTCGGATTATTAAATTTTAATTTAAGTTTATGTCTATGTCTAAGTCTAAGTCAAACAATCAATATCAATCACAATTTTTCAACCACACATTTCAAAAATTTCTATCACAATTTGCTAAAAATTTAATTTTAATTTCCACCAAACACCCACTAAAACTATCACAGTAGCCTTAATTTAAGGTTCTCACTTTCTTCTTATAGTAGAACACGTTTTTAAAAATCAATTATACCACATAAAATTGGGCTAAAGACAAATTTCAATGTTTTTCGTTCCCATATATTGTTAGATTGCAAAAATTTAATTGTGCATTTTAGAGGTAATAAAGTTATATTTTAACCAACAATCATCTTATTTATAAGATTTATGATCATTATTGTTAAGTTTAAACATGTTTGGCAGATTAAGAGCCTATTTGATTCTTATTAATTAATTAAAAAATGAGTTTTGAATATTATTTTTAGGATAATGCGTGGTTAAAAAGTAGGGAAGGATTTTTAATATATATGTAAAACATTTTATTATGTGAATGTGTGGTTGAGAATGACCATGTAACAAACCATAAAATAATTAATTGTTAACCCAAAAAATGAACTCAACAGATGTCGGGTTCACTTGTGCATGCGTGGGCTAGGTCCAACACATGACGATAGATCAATGGTCGAGATCACTCTAAAATTGGACGAGGGAAAAGCTCAACGACACGAGACGTTTTCGTTCGGGTTTCGACGAGATGTCTGAGATACGATTGTTTAATGAGAACCAATCGCTGTGAACTCAATTTTAAAAACTATGAATCAGTGTAAGAGAATAAAATAAGTCAATCGCGCTATGTGTACATAATCATTTACCAAATCTTTTACCGAATTGACAAGTGGCGGCCCCCTCTGTGGGTCCCCTCCCATACAGCTTCTACTGAGGTTGGAGGACCGTGCTAGCCCTATTTCTATGTTCAATCAGCTCTTCATTGATAATTTCTCACCTTATCATCTCTAGCAGGGCATCGTGGGTAGTAGGATCCTGATTTTGTACATCTCTCCAAAATAGGGTATTCATATTCAAGCCCCTTCTTAATGTTAACAAGGCCTCATAGTCGGTAACTTGAACGCAATATGTCATCTCATCTGTAAAGCGGGATAAGAAACTCTTCAGAGTTTCCTCAGGCTGTTGCCTCATATCTTGCAGATGATGAATTGGGGCTTCTCCTTCCTTATTTACCGAGAATCTTTTTAGGAAAGTTCTTTTGAATTTCGACCAACTTCTGATACTCCCGGATGGTAACCTACTGTACCAAATTTCAACTTCTCCACTGAGAGTTAAGTGGAAATCTCTGCATTTCACGGCTGGGGTGGTGCCTCTCAGGCTTATATGTGTTTTGTAACTATTCAAATGCTTTGCCGAGTTGCCTCTCCCATCGTACTTTAGCATCTTAGGAATCACATAATGGTTCAGCACCTAAGCATTTCTCAGCTCTCACGAAAAGGATAGGTTCTCATCATCATCATCCAAATCACACGATCGTTGGGGATCATCTGAGTTGTAGTTTTCATCTGACTCATACCTGGGTGGTGGTGCAGATGGGTTTGCCTAATTTGCCGCCTTCTCGTCTCTCCTTTGAAGCCTATTCTAGGCGGGGCAACATGGTGGGCATGTTCTTGCCTTTCCTCCGATTGTCGAATCTCAGGATTTGGGGCTGTGGCCTATTCCGAGGTGCTGGGATTTCATAATGCTACTTGTGCCTTGGTTTAGTCGAACTAATCCGGTCGAACACGCTATTAGATCTTCGAGACTTGTTATCTAGCTCGTACTTCGGGAAAAAGTTGTCCTTCATATTGAACGGAGCTTCGTAGGTCGGCCAGAAGCATAGTTGGAAAAAATATCAACTCCCACTTCTGTTTCACTGGGGGTTAACTCCCCTGGCACATCTAGAAGGACGGGCTCTCTGACTTTGTACCTCGTCGGATGCCCACCTTTGCCTTACATCCGCCTCAATAGCTCCTGCATTTCTAGGTTTTGGCTGGTAATACTTCTCATGTTGGTTGCCTAGTGGCTATTTCTCTAATAAGTTGGGATGTCATCCTCCTTCCACCTCGTCTGTAATGGTAGTGAGGTCGACGCCGACTTATTGGGGCTACTATGGCAGGAACTTCGTCATGGCTCTCTCTCACACGCCTGGGAGAAGCGTTGCCATCTGAGCTCATTTCTTTCCAAGCCTAAAACTCACTCTCCAACTTTTGGGGGCTTCCTCTTGTTCCTTTTCAAGAACAAATTATTTTTCAAGGGGAATGTCCAAACATGCATGCATGAGCTAGGTCCAAGACGTGACGATAGATCAACGGTCGCGTTCACTCTAAAACCGGACGTGGGGAAAACTCAACTACACGAGACGTTTCCGTTCGGGTTCCGACGAGATGTCCAATCACTATGAACTCAATTTTAAAAATTATGAATCAATGTAAGAGAATAAAATAAGTTAATTCAAGTGTCTAAAGTTACATTAGATCCTAAATTGTTACATGGTGGGGGTATTTATAGTGTGACAAACGGAATGGTGACCTTTAGATAAAATTACACGTGGCCTTATCCTCCCGGTTGAAGCATCAAATCATAGTCATCATGTTGACTTTCCTCTGCCTTACAAAGCATTTAATGCTTTTTATATCATATTGATAAGAGGAGACACGAATATATATTTTTTATAAGGGGCACATCAATCATTCAAATAAAATTTCTGTAATAAATTCAGTATCTCTGCACGTGGGCTGTCACTAGCTAGTGGAGCCTCGGACCTAGGCCGCTTCGGATTAGTCGGGCCTCAAAAACTACCCCAAGGTCTCGTCTTCTATGGCTGGTGGTTTGATAGGAATGGGTCCACAACTTAACTAGGTCGGCTATATGGCAATGCTAGTAGCAAGTCATAACATTAATGAATATCAAACAGGCACATTGTCACTTAGTGGTTTGTTGAACTTAGGTAATAAACACTTAAACAAACTTTTGTTGCCTTATGGAAAGATTTTAAAATTTCGTAATTTTAAATATAGTTTCCTAATCTGAATCTTCAACATGAAATTGGGTTTACTTTGAATTAGCATATATAAACATTAATAGAATTTACATAGTCAACAAACGACTTTAGCATAAGAAATGTTGAATTCTATCTATTTGGTATGTCATGTAGATATTTACCATTTTTTTTTCAGTCCAAAATTTTTGTAGATCATCCTTCCAAATTCTTTTTTGTCGAGAATTTGAAGAAGTGATATAATTAATACTCTCTTTTATTCTGAAAAATTGTGGTGGTACTAATTAATTTGGTAGAACTTGTTGATTTAAGAACATAGACATATGACAAACACCGTATATAAAATAATTTAGCATCAAACTGGGGTTGGGAAGTGTTCTAATTAAAATGTGACAAAACTAAGCATATGACAAAACTAATGCTAGATATGTGAAAAACGTCAAATTCATCGAACACTTGTGATAAATACGAATACAAATTTATACAGTAGATATTCAACTAAACAAAAAGCAACAATTTTCTTATGTAGCCAATTATAATCAATAAAACGTGCACGTGCAATGACACAAGCGTAACCATTATAGTACATCCAGACCAACAATCTGATGTAAAATAAATAATTTCATTAAAATTATTAAATGCTGTTTTTAAATTTTGAGTCATTGTATGAATTAATTTCATAATATCAGAACGAGCAGTATTTCTACTCACGTTTCGATAAGAGGGTTGGATACACTTTTTTATAAAGTCCTGGAAGTATTTATCTTTTGTGTAAGTGATAGGCAACTTGTTTATTGCCAAAAAATTTGACATACTAGTTCACATTCTTTCTTGTGAATAAGAAAAGTTAGAAAAAGTAATTAATCCACAAATATATCAGTTTCTCTAGCATCTAATTTTTCTCTTCCTTAACATGAGATTTTTTGTTAGTTGCAATGTGTCGGTGCTTTGACAGCAAATCCATACATATTCCTTTGAACTAATTTTACACACTGTTTTTCCTCTTTCTAAATCAAATTTAAACTTTTGCCACACATCTCATGTGTATTAATTATTTTGATGGCTAGATGATCTAATTTCTGGAGTACCATCATCTAGATTTATTGGAGAGCAACTATCATATAAAATATCAGTAAAAAAAATTGTTAAATTCCATAACACAGTATGAACTAGTAAGTAATAAGTTACTTAAAATTTAGAACAAGAAAAATTAAAATTAAGTTCTTATCTTCAACAAGAAAAATCATTAAATTCCGGTTTAATATGTCCAACCATACCTAAGCCTATGTCTGGCCATTATTGGGTAAAAATGACGATTAAAATAGTGATTTTTTGATGAATGTGTTGTTAAAAATGGAATAAATGTTTTGAATTTACGTGCAAAACAGTGTAAATGTACCATTAAAAATGAGTATGAAATATAAATGAATTTCTTTTAAAAAGGGAGTTAAACATAGGCTAATTGTGTCTCAACCAGTTGCAGGTGGTCCTGCAAAGACATGCATGCCTGCATGGGACCTCCATTGAAAGAGATACAGTACTACTTTTCAATCCATGGATAAGGCTCTTCGCTTCCGCGTTTCTCCACGTTGAAGACTATTACACAAATATCTATCTATCTATCAAAATATCTTAAACGTTATTTCTTTAAGAAGTAAAACACGAACGCGTAGATTTTTTTATTTTTTTATTTTTTAAAAAAAAGTAAAAACACGAACATGAAAGCTCGAAAATTATTTTGGATTTTCGAATAGTTTTCATTTTGAAAATGTATCCAAAGTAGAAATGCTAACATTTGAGGCGGAGTCAGGGAAGACGAGAAAAAAAATTTGTACAATATTAATACCTAGAAGAAAAAATTCACATAAATAAATAAATGAGAGGGTGCCCCCTATCTCTGCCCCTGGCTACATACAAGAAAATATCTGCCTAAATACTAGTATATATGTACGAAGAACTAAATTAAAAACAATCAAAGAAGAGATAGAGAGAGGGAGAGGGAGAGAATTAATAATGGAGTGTAGCAAAAGGCCAAATCGTAGTGATGTTCATTTGTCTAAAGAGGAGGAAGTAAAGATTGAGGAAGAAACGAGAGACCATTTTGATGCTTTGGCACCAAAACGCCACACAAAACCTCAGAGGAGTGAGTATTCTACCACTTACACTGATGCCCTAAACTCCATTAATGGTGTCAATAATCCTGAATATGCTGAATTCCAACGTCTCGAAAAGGATCCTCAGGTACATCTGCTGCTGCTTCTTTTTACTTATAAATGTATTCTTTGATAAACCAATATAAAATATATAGATCTAGATCTAGATAGGTTTTTTGGACTTAATAAGCGTGTAAATAATTCTCGAGGTGAAAACACGCTGAGGAACTATGAATAGGAAAGAGCGGAAAGTTATAGGGTTTTTAATGAATTTTATGGATTAGATTAGACAATACTAGACAAGATCTCAATTAATTAATTTCCTAAATTAATATTTGTTTAGTACGATCTAATCTTTCTTATCAAACATGTTATAAATGTACTGCATATATATTGAGGGTTGTGTTTAGAAAGCAAGAAACCTCTTTTTACACCTCCTCGTAGATAATTCTTGATGCAAACGGCTGATCTTCGTAGATAATCTTTCTATTTTTTCGTTTCATTAAAATAACCAGGAATTCACTCGTAAAATAGATCCCGAGATAGAAAGACTCATTCTAAAGGGCGAGTTACGTGGGACCTTTTGTCCTCGGGAACTGCCCATCAGGAATATTTTTTTTTATTTTTTAATTTTTTTTTTCCCTGCAGAAACTGGTTTAGAAAATTGTGTTTAATAAACAAGCATTTCTTTTGTTGCAGAAACTGGTTTACAAAGGAAGCAAACCAGCTGAGGAGTTTATGGAAACTGAGTATTACAGTGACCTCAATTGCATTGACAAGCAACATCACAGGGTATTTTTTTATTTTACAAATTTTTTAGGGTCGTTGAAGATTAGATTTTAATCAAGTCACTTTATCAGTTTACGCTAGTTTGAGCCCCAATTTTTCCAAAACTCTTTTTTTTAAAATTCATTTTCAACTACACATTCTTCCACAAAATAATTTTATGCGTAAACCCCCAAAACTTTTCCATATTTTTTAAATACATATTCTTCAAAAATCACTATTTCAACCCTCATTTCCCCAAAAAATGGATCTCAAACAGGGGCTTTGTACACTTGGTATGATTGTACTAGGGGTGGGGGTGGGGGTGGGGGTGGGGGGGAATCCATTCGATCATCCAAGGTGAACAAGAATTGGGGTCGGACGCAGTCAAAATTCTTGCCAATGGCCAACACGAATTACATTGAAGGATAGCCTAAGCCAACCTTGAATTCTTCCTCTCTCACTCCCTAACAATTAGATGAATTGCACGGCATAAATGAATACAATCTGAACAAAAATCTTCGACTGCGATGTTGACTTTCCTGCTTTTCCAACCTAATGAAGTTCAGTCATCCACTTGAAATCGACACACAAGTTCGATGAGCACAACGACAGAATATTTTAGCTATGTTTTTATGTACATATTTTGGTATCGTAATGTGTGAATTCTTTTTCATAACAGACTGGAACAGGTTTCATAAATGTGGAGAACACGAATGGGGTTTCCTTCAGCATAGTACCAGATTCTGCAACTGAATCTCATGCCTCATGCAAGGGAAATCCTGCTACTAATGACTGGATTCCAGCTTCTGCTGATATGGTAATGGTACCTCAATAATTCCCCATTCATTACCATTTCTCAACCATGTCTATGGCATTTCTTGTATGGCAAATTAGACAGCGCTGGACAATATTAAGATAGCAAAAGATACTTCCATCTCATCCATTTTTTATTTTATTTTTTAATGTTGTCAAGTATGGTCCAATACTGAGTGTATTTCATGCAGTGTTAGATAACATTTCACATACAACATACAAGATTTTAACTTCGTTTTCGTCCTTAATCTGTCTAATACTATCTAGTCGAACATTATACCGAGCATGTCATTATTTTCTAAACTGTGTTCTCATTTTCCTGATTGCAGAAGAAGAATTCTGTATCTGACAAGCCAAACAGGAGTGACAACTGAAATGGAGGATTACAAGTCACTCTTGAACACGCTGCAAATTATTGCAATTTCATCCTTATCTTCATCTCATGTTGCAAGCATTTCTATTAGTAATACTGTATTCCCAATTGTGACATGCATTTCTATGCTTAGAACCGTATTTCTAAGTGTGCTATAGCAATATGAACTTTTCATATGCATTATCATTTTCTAATAAGAAGAGAGTTAATTTCTTTCCTTTCATATTCCTGTTCATATATCTTGTATCTCGGAAGACAAGGTGTCCAAACAAAAGACAAGTGAAGGCAGGGAGTGCATGACTATGAGACCTTAATCGGGTGCTTACAGCCTACAGGAGTCCCAAAAAAAAAAAAGGGCACCATAAACACTTAACCTGATTATCTTGAATTCAAATTAGCGACAAATGCATGAAATTTTCTAGTTACACGGCTAAAAAGGAAAAGAATATCTTGTTTCTACAATAATCCAAATAATACAAGGCCAAGGTATTGGTGCTGTTTATCCTCAGGCTGAAAGATGGCTAATGTACAACTTCCTATTTCTTATAAGTTAAGAAGTCCCAAGATGATATGTACATCGGTTAGTGTGCTTCTTGTTTTCTCCTATAGCCCCTCAACCCAATTGAGGGGGAACACAATCACCACGGTTATGTTCACACCCCCGTAATGTACAAGCTGGCAGCAAAGACGATGTCACGCTTGATTGCATTCGAAGCAGTTTCCATTTTCTTGAAGATTGAAGAATTACCCATAATTGCTGCAGCTTTCCTAAATTCACGACATGTTTCGTCCAATCTGACAATTGTCCTTACTATCATACCTTCAGGAACATCAGTAAGTTCACAGATATCTGCAAATGGTGTGCCCTGTGGATAGGAAAAGTAAGTAGAATTAGATTAGACGAAGGTATTATAAGAGATATTCCCAAGCCTCGCAATGAAACTGCATAAAACACATGCCTACCCCTACAGGGTGGGAGTGGAGGGGGCAAAGGGGTTATGCTGGAAAGCCAGGTGAAAACACGAAAATTCACAAACAACGATTCACTCCTGAATACCAAAAAATATATTCTACAAAAACTCGTTGATTCTCTCAAAATTCTGAGATTTTGAACTCGTTGATTCTCACTAAATACTGAGATTTCGAACTCGTTGATTCGTGAGAATGCCAACAATTGTACAAATAATTGAGAAGACAATTTTTTATTCAATAAATTCCCTCCTTTTTCAATTTCGTACTTAGCACTGGAAGAAGAACTCACAACGCCATAATAAAAATCCTAATGTGAGAAGAAAATCTAAAAACTACCATCAGAATATGCAAATCACAAAGCTACCAAAAACAATCCATAATATTCTTTTGTGGGTTGAAGGGAGACACAAAGTGAGCAGAAGAATACCTTTGCCCATTCATAGACAACTTCAACAAGACCAAACTTAAGATTCTCTTGGGCATATTCCTGGGGATCAACTGGCAGTTTGAACTGTGCTTGAAGCTCTCCTAGTCTTATAGCCGTGTCATACAATCTGAAGTACAAGAGAACTAGCATTATCTTTATAAGAAGAAATGGACGACAACTAGCAATATTTCCGTTTGAATAAAATAAGGGACAGATAATAATGCCAATCATAACATAATTATCCAGGAGCAACCAGAGAACACATCAGAACAAAGCAAAAATCCAAGAAACTTGGTGAAGTGATGAATGTGATCCTTATACTGATCACAATAGCAACAATTCAATTAACACAGAAAATAGATAAAAAGGTAGGGGAAGCAAACTAAAATATATGTTTGGCTAAGCTTAAAACAAGTAGAAGTTACATTCAAGCTTCTTTTTGTCAAAACACAGTTTTAAAAGTTACCTTCTCTTTACAAATGAAACTTTTCACAATGTAAATCTAGAGCCTGTTTGGTAACAATTAAAATCCAATTAAAATTGAAAATATGGCCATTATTGGGTCTCACCCGTATAATAAAAGTCAACAATAACGGCTAGTTTTTCAATTTTAATCCAATTTTAATCTCTACCAAACATGTTGGAGTAATAAATGTGGTAACAACATTTATTGTTTCTAATATCAGACAAATAAAGACTTAGGGCGTGTTCGGTCGTGCTTAAAATCCAATTAAAATTGAAAATATGGCCATTATTGGGTCTCACCCGTATAATAAAAGTCAACAATAACGGCTAGTTTTTCAATTTTAATCCAATTTTAATCTCTACCAAACATGCTCCTAATAAAACATCAACAAAAAAACATCAGTAATATAGAAATACTACCAAATTTAATAGCACGTATTAAAGAACTCGACAGAAGATGCAAGCATAAATTAAGAGTAGGAAAAATATGCTACCTCTTTTTAGCTTGAGACAGCTTTGGGGTAAGAGAAGGTTCAGAAGTGTTCTTCTGCTGAAAAACAAAGGCAGACATTATTGCCACAGCTTCTTCTGGTTCCAGATCGTCCAGTTGATTTTCAAACAAGCACTCAGTGCATATCAACTCCTCCCCAGAATTCATTTCACAGGCAACACGGCCTTTAATTTGCACTACGAGGTCAGAATCAATACAACCAATTTCCTTCAAAACATCTATCTGTATTGACATGACTAAGATGTCAGGTAGGACTATTGAGGCTCGAGTTCAATCATAAATAAATTACCAGAATAAATTCAATTTCTGCCAAAAGAAAGTAATGCAATTTTATGTGGAGACGAGGGCCACATACCCGACCCTGAAAGTCAGGCATCTGCTGAAGTGCCTCATCTGACATTTCAAACTTCAGAGCATTCACTTCCTCTCTGTGCCACTTCAATTCTCGAGCTATCTTGATGTTCTCGTTCAATTTAATACATCCATGACACTTATTCTGTGCCATCTTCTGCAATAAGCTATTCCAAATGTAGTAAGCTTCAACGATGTCGACGTCTTTCAACTTCAGATCTGGCAATGACTTTTCATCATCATCTCAAGTGAAAAGAAATTCACGAAATAAAATCTGAGAGCATCCAAATAGACCAAATATTTGCTATATCCAGAATTCAGTACCATGCAACTCTCCGATGTCCATATTAAAGAACGGCAGCACGTACTCGGACTTATATCACCCTACCTAATACATCTACCTTCTATCAAGGTTAAGGACCTATTGGCGAAAAGATGGACAAGTACTGAACATGATCACAGGTGAAGCTGGCCCCAAGTCCATGGGATTCATGTAGCTCAGCCAAAGNGAATTCAGTACCATGCAACTCTCCGATGTCCATATTAAAGAACGGCAGCACGTACTCGGACTTATATCACCCTACCTAATACATCTACCTTCTATCAAGGTTAAGGACCTATTGGCGAAAAGATGGACAAGTACTGAACATGATCACAGGTGAAGCTGGCCCCAAGTCCATGGGATTCATGTAGCTCAGCCAAAGTAGCCGAGATGAGGCTTCACTGACTTGAGTAAATATGTATAGCACACTCCAAAAAAGAGAACCAAAAAAATCTGATCATAAATCAGGTTTTTAACCTTAATGAGGAAAACCTCCGGCATAAGAACTAGTATTGCATAATTAAGCACATAACATGTACAAGTGGAGTGTACTAGTTAAACAGACAAATACTTATAATATTCGAGTTCCTATCTTAATTGATCCCTGAAGTTCACTCAACTTGTTGATTCTTTCACAACACCTGCAAATGATTGTCATGAAACTTGCTTGAAATTCTCTTTTAGTATCTAATTAAGGCAGCCCCCATCTACTGTGTTGCATTGTTACTATAAATAGTTGCCTGATATTGAGTATCTCTAATGAGCTTAAAATAAAAGCTGCTTATGTCGTTTCTAACCAGAGCGTCCCTAATGCGAAACAAAACAGATGGGACCCAAAACACAATCTTTCCAACCTTGCCGTTATGTTTTAGAGTGTTCCCACACACTGCTCTTATTCAAACTCTACTGGTGTAAATGTCTCCCCAGGTTATTTTATGGTACAAATAAGGTACTAAAAAAATATTAGGGTGGGGGAACTAAAGATTCCCCCCAGCACCACCACACTCGCAACCAACCATTCAACCCAGCTGCACAATCAGCCACAAGCATAATCACATGATGCTGCTGCACCAACCACTGTCCAATTGACCACAACACTGGAAACTACAGTAGCCATCCCAAAACCACTGCCAACCAAACCCCTCCCCCAAATTAACAATTATCATCACCATTGCCCATAACCACAATCCTAATAAAGCTAAAAATGTTGGTAGACTGAGCAGAGGTGGAGAGTAAATCACCTCTTAATGTTTTATCCTCCAAGTGCCAACTCTATTTTGGCATAAAAAAGGAAAGAAGATTATCATTTATTTTCTTAACATAATCACTGGATTTAAGTTAGGAAATTCTGCTATCGTGGCAACTTTTCTTTCTTATTAAGAATTCAAAATACAAATAGTAGTAAAATAAAATCATGTAAACAAATAGTTTGAGGATGCAGTGTTTTAAAATTTTTCTT
This sequence comes from Fraxinus floribunda, assembly GCA_903798395.1. NCBI lineage: Eukaryota > Viridiplantae > Streptophyta > Magnoliopsida > Lamiales > Oleaceae > Fraxinus > Fraxinus floribunda. The sequence goes on along the minus strand of CAIGRS010107515.1, from coordinate 22,698 downwards.
CCTATGAATTCTCTCCCAAATTCCTAATCTTATTATCTTTCTTTCTCAATTCTTCTCTCCACTTTATCTTCCTCTCTCGTTCGGATAAAATTGGTATCAGACCTACTTTTCAATGACTAAACCCTTTCCCCAAAGCTACAGTTCTGGTGATGTTCGTTGAATAAAATAATGTTCAGTTGCCAACAGCACGCGCTCTATGAACCACATGGAGTTTTTCTGCAGTGCTCCGATTTTGATTCTAAAGTGGTCTATATCTTCTGAGATTTCAAGCATTGATGCAAATTTGGTGGAACATATTTGCAGTTGAGTGAACGAAGTTGAGTTCTTTTCAGTTATGGGGATATGATGGAGATTGTGACGACGATTTTGGTGAAGACTTAGCAAAAGACACTTATTATTCGAGGCGCAATAGAAAGTAGAATAAGATATTTTGATTTTTCTCAACATAATTATTAGTTTTAAATTGTGAAGTAGATTTGAACCGAAAAGAACGGCCAGAAAAAATTCATGCAGCCAACTCTATGGACTTCAAATAAGGTTAATTTGTTGATTAAAAAAAAGGGAAATAAAATTCTTCCATTCAAGGAATACCGACATTTTTAGTCCATGAAACTAACTTTTCTACCATGAGACCCCATTATAAACAGTAAATTCACAAGAAAAACTCCCAGTCATTCAACAGTCAACACCTTACTCGTGATACATCACTCTGCATTGACCACAATGACACGAAGTCTCGAGTTTATTAGCCACCCAATCAGTTTTCAGACAGTAAGTGAAGATTGTTCATTGACGTACCTTTCACTGGATCCAAGGGAGGTGGATACTTATTTCCATCAGATTTTAGAGTCAGAAGCTGCTGAACAGTATTTGAATAGGCGCCAGCACTAACATCTTCAAGAAGTCTAACTTGGTCAATCTTTATTCTGTGATTGCATATGGCCAAGAACTCTTTATTATCGACTCCCCTAACCTCGTAATTCACTCCAGCAGCAAAACCACGGTGAGGTAATTTTATATTGACAACACCAGATCCTTTACGAGATGTGACTGAAGAACAATAATCATCCTCCAAAACACGTTTTGATTTTGGTACCAATATTTGGAAATCAGCACCCTTTTTCTCTTTCGAATTTCCACTATCTGACTGTGTAGGCAGTGTTGAAGGTAATTCAGGAGTCAGCACTAACACCATGTACTGTTTTAAGTTAACAGAAGGGGCTTTGACAACAACCGCTAATAGGTGATCTTGGACCTGTCAGTGATTTTTTTTTTTTTTAAAAAAAAAGTCAAAACTCAAAAATATAATGAAAAAGGAATAAGTATGCATCCCTTCTTGTAATTTGTGCGAATTAGACGTGCTAAGAAAACAGCTATGAAGCTAAAAACATACGGACTCTACTGAACCACTTGACCCAAAAGCTTAAAATGTTAGCAAAGGTCACATGTATATCATTCAAATCTTTGAGTTCAAAACACACCCCTCACTAGCGGCATGGCGGGGTTCATATTTTTCATCAGAACTTGAAGCGCATATTCCATTAAATGGGTATTGGCAAAACTTGAACACAAGACCTAGGCTTGCTCCTGTATCATGTTGAATCACTTGATCTAAAAGCTTAAACTATTAGAAAGGACCATACATATATCATAATATATGTAAAATGGTTTAACTTCACTTTAACCAAAAGAAAATGAAAACATAATATGTCCCTATTTGATTTTGCTAAAAATCAGAGTTTTAGTAGATTTTAAAAAAAGTGGATGAAATGTGTGGTTGAAAAGTTGATAAAAGTTGTGGGTCCCATGAAATGTGTAGTTGGAAACGAACTAGGGAACGAATGAGTTTTAAAAAATGGGGGCCAAACAACGGTTAAACCTTTCACTTAAGAAGACTGAAAACAGTACCCAAGAGGAAGTAATATACTGGAATTTTGAGCAATTACAAAATAAAAATAGAAATTAGAAGCATATACTGGAGTGCCTTTTTAAAATATTGTAAGGAATTCAAACTCGTCAATTATGAGTGATATTCTCAAAGGAAATGCCTAAGCAATGAACTGATAAAAGCATCCCCTCTGTGAACAAGTATTTTATTTGGGAATAATTTTAGCTAGTGATGAACTTCAAAGTGTACTCACGGATTGTGATTTTACAACTACCACCCTTCCAGGAGTGAGATATTGTTGGGAAGCAGGGGACTGCATGACTGCCTCTGTTATCTGATTGCTATACCTCTCAGCCTCCAAGTACAGGTCATAATATTCTTCTATAGCCGGTTCGCCCTTTATGCATCTACATCCATAAGACATACTTGATGAACCAATTTATGGAATTGTGAAACATCAAGCTGTCTGTCTCACAGAAGGTAGCATTCACATTTTAGTTATGCTTCTATCAACAATGGTTATATCTAATGTGCTTACTCGATGGCTTTAGTAGGTTGAGCAAGCTTTAGCATTAGAAGTTGTTGCTGCTCTGGAAGTTTCTTCTGAGCATGAAATTCTGCAAAACTTCTTTTCAGCATGTCTTCTACCTGCAAAGTGATGCTCCTCAACAAATATCAACAGCACGAACAACTAATGCAAGTAATTCTTCAACACATTGAATCCATAAACTAATATCTTTATTCTTCATTACTGGGGTGGTGGCATAAACTCAGTCCCTCCCTCCACTCACTACTCTGAATACCTTTATTAAACTAAATGCTACCAAATCCTAGTCAGCTCGTTTATTATTATTTCAAAACCTTGGTCTGTCCCCTTGAGATAAAATCATGGATCCCCAAACACTTCACCTCAGCAACAGGTTTCATAAGAAAGACTGGTCAGAGGCAAAACAGTTACAAGATTGACTCGAAAACGTACCCAACTTCATTAAAAAATTAAGAAAAAAGTAAACAACAAATGCATCTTAGGTTCTGTTTGGCATAGAGCATTTTAAGAAAAAAAACAACACCTGAACTTTATATGATACCAGTGGTGGGTTGTCCATGGTGGTTTGGGGGGGGGTTGGTGTGTAGTATGGTGGCAGCAGTTCGCACTTGTTAGGAGTGGCCAACAATTTTAATATCACTTGGGTCATGCAACAATTCTAACACAGCTCTGCCATACAATGAAGTTGAGTGTAGCAGGCAGCTCAGTGGTGGGAGTGAGGAGTTTGGTAGTAAGGGAAAGCAAGAATGAATAGAACGAAAATAGGAAGATATGGAGTGGGGATGAAAGGGGGAACGAAAGAAAGATGGCAGAACCTGTGGGCATGGAGAGGGGTTCTCTGTGCACAATGGTGATGCAATATTAATGGTGTCTAGTCTTTGGTGGGATAGTATGCAGTGGATCCTAATGCACGGTGTTAAATATTGTTGAACAGCTATATAGCTGCTCTCTTTTTACAAGTCATTATGGACTCCAATTTAGGAAATAAAAATGTGAAATTTTAGAAAATGCAAGCAAACAGATACTCTGACGTGGACACATCCAGTAAAAACACTGAGAAAGAAAATGGTACCGACTGTACCTCTTTTTTTTTTGTTATAAACTTTCTAGTGGGTCCATTTCATCTATCTAATTCTATTTGACACTTCGTCCTACACCACACCTTTCGATAATTATCTATCATGAATCATCTAGCGTTTGATAACCTCTTTTGTAAAGTAAGTCAAAGCTATTTATACCTTCAGCTCTTCAACACGAAGGAGATGCAAGATCATGATGTAGGTAAGTCGAAATTGAGATTCAAGCTTAGTTGCACTGCCAACTATAACATGCTTCAAATCCCTCTCCTCAGGTATTTCGTCACGGCACATCACAACAACTGTACCAATTTTATCTAGTCCTCTCCTGCCAGCACGACCAGACATCTGAGTATATTCTCCAGGAAGTAACGGCCGAAATTCCTTGCCATCAAACTTCCTTAAAGCATCAAAAACAACCTGCCAGGAGACAAAGATAGCAACTGACAAATACATAAGAAAGATATATTGATGCTAATATTGGTGATCCAACAAGAACCAATGATTATGGAAGAGATGTGCACTATCTTCCATTCGAAATCTAGCTTAATGCAACCAAAAATATCATTTGGAATAATATTAAATCCAATAGGAAATCTAACACAAATTATAAGGATTAAGCCTTCTTAACTCATGGTAGTAATTATACATCTCACAGAAACTATATTGATAACAACTTACCGTCCTAGCTGGGGCATTGACTCCCATTGCAAATGTCTCTGTTGAAAACAAAATCTAAGGATAACCAAGGACAACCATTAGAAGTCTCAATGATTAATTAAAAACTAATAGACACCAAGGACATGTATTTGATCATGTTTGGCTAAGCTTAAGAATAAGTTATTTGACTTTTTGTTTCGAAACATGTTAGGATATGTTATTTTTATAAAGTAAAAGTTATTAATAAGTGACTAAGTAAAAATTGCTCATTTTAAAGGCAACTCTTAAATGTCAAAATAAGTAATATACTTAATTCCAATTCTGATCACTAAAAAGATTACACACTGTAAAAATTCCTTATTTACTTATAAGTGAACTTACCTATTAGTAAACTTTTTAAACTTAGCCAAACATGCTCACAATGTATGAACTGTATGATATCTTAAAAGATTCTATCCTCAGAAATACAATCATAATCCTGCTTCAATCTGGCATACACCATCTTTTCAGTTATTATTTTAGGAAATACACAATAAGATTCCAAAAAACCAATATATGAGTTCCATGCACAACCTGCAAATAAGATGTAAATAACCTTTGGAACAACAAAAAAAAAAAGGCAGCAACTTACAAATTTACCTTGATTACCCCGCGACAGAAAAGCATTTCCACGACTTCCTTAACAATTGGAAGCAATCCAGCATGGTGTACACCAATCCCTCTCCGAAGGAGTTCTTGAACTCTAACAACCTATAATTCATGTATGTCAAATTCCTGGATCCCAAAATCACTTAAAATTAATAAAAATCAAATAATACACCTGCGGTAGATTTCTGTCTGATCCTTTTAACCTTGAAAATGCTTTATCACAGAAGATCCGGATTTCACTTTTCTCTGTGCTAGTTGTGAGGTCAGTCCCAGTCATTTTATCAGCTGATTTGTCACAACGATTTTTTGAAAAACAGAATATGACCACCTGAAGACACAAGTAATTATGTTAAATAAAAAATTTAAAGTTATATCATGACAACATCTCATAATCACATTAGTGAAAGTTTGAAGAATTAAAATAGCATCAAACGCATTTAGTTTTCAGACATCTAGTAAGCATTCGTATCTAAAAGTACAGCACTACATCCAGAATAAGTCAATATAAAACTATTAAAGTAGTAAAACAGGAAATACAATAGCCAAAGCAACTTGTTACTTTTACATTTTGTGGAAGCACTAAAAAAACATAGACATCAGAATAGAATTTTTCAAACATACTGGTAAGAGGGATTTCTTTGAAAGCTTGTTTATAAGTGACAACCACAAAGAAGCTTCTGATCTCCGTGATCCCCAAGCGTTGCCACCACCACTGTTTTGATTTCCCCAACCAGGCCCAGAATTCCCCAAATTTTGGAATCCAGAATGTTTGTTCTGTTTTCCCTGAGAGAAACTTTCACGTTTCTGATTTCGAGCCCTGTCGTTGGCTGCTGAAGAACCAGAATAGGTTCCTGCACCATAAGCAACAATTGTGTTTTTCTTCTTGGTAGCATCTTTAGCAGCTTTTAAACCCTGTGGCAGAATTTTTTCATTTTCACAGATCTTGTAAAGCTCTCCAGAATAAAAAAGGCAATGCTCCAGAGGGACTGGTCTTTTAGTCGTCCTGATGAAGATAATAAAACATATAGAAATAAAGCTAAGAAAATCTATCGCTGGATTTACAAGAAATATATAGCTTGTACTAAAGGACCCCATAGAGAAGGTCATAAATATGTATTGAAATGGTCAGTGAACTTTTATTACGAGAGGATGCTACTAACCAAATAACCCGAATTTGCTTTTGTTTTGTCCGACCAATCCAATCAGCAAACTCGTTAGTGTTTGGTACCTACAGAATGAAAAAGAACACTTAATATGGTAACAGAAAGAAAAACAAACTGCAATGAAAACATAGGTACCAATGTGCATCGGCTTTCAACATTCTACTTTACTTAGAGACCATTTGAGCCCCATTTTTTTGCCAACAATGTATTTTGAAATAGTATTTTAATGAAGAATGTGTGGTTAAAAAATAAGGAAAAGTTTTGGATTTGTGATTAAACATAAGAGAGACAAATATATTTTGACAATAATGGGGACCAAACAAAGGCTTAATATGGTAACAGAAAGAAAATTCGCACTGAAAAATAGGTACTAATAAGCATCAACTTTCAAGATTTTAGATTCATAAACTGAAAATCTGAATAAAAATTATCTCAAAGAACATGAAATGGAAAAAAATTTAGTCTTTTATCTAATCTTTTGTCAAATTTGTCATCGTTGCCTTTCCATAGTATCAAACATTTCATTTAGGAAAAGAAATCAAAGAAAATCGAGCATAAAAATGTGAACACAACAGTAACAAGCTAAAAGGATTTATAAATATAGTCCATCTTCTACAAGGACTACTGAGTGTCATTTATCACGGGAGAGGAAGTCCACTTACATCCATGTTCCTTTCTCTGTTTTTCTCAATGTAATAAAAACCAAACCGGGCCGACCGGTTCAACCGGAAAAACCAAGAACCAGCCTAAAATCCGATTCAGTTATATTTAGCCCTTGTTTGACACCCATTTTAGAGAAAAAATTGATTTGGAATAGTGATTGATGGAATAATGTGTGGTTAAAAACTAAAAAGTAAAGAGAATTTTTGGGTTTATGTGTAATATTATTTTATTGATAGAATGTGTGGTTGAAATGAAAAAAGAAAAAAAAAATGAGAATGAGAAAAAAATGGATGTCAAACAAGAGCTTAAAAACCCTCTTAATATAAAACCAATAAAAAACTGGTCAATTGGCTGGTTTATTCACAGCCCGGTTAACCTGGAACCGGTTTTGCCGGTTCATTGGCTATTTATTTAAAAATTATATAATAATTAATTTTAAGCCTCTTCAATTGTAAGGCACAAAATTGTTGGACAACATAATTAATTTTAAGCCCTTCCATTGTAAGGCCCAGAATTGTTGCTTATTCAACAGTTGGCAATTCCATTTATAGATACATTTTCCTAGGATTTTGTAGTCACTATCCGGAATTGCAAAGCATCCTTTGGCTATGGTCAAAAGCAACTCATTTGGCTATACTTAATCAATTAAAAGACAAAAGAATCTTTTGTCTGTTTACTTTATTGAATAAATTAATTATTTTTTTATCTTATTTTAATTAATAAAAATTAAATAATATTTTACTACTATCTAATATTATTTATTATTTGAAAATAATTTATTTATCTTTATTTAACCACCCAGTTCGACCCTTGAACCTTTTGTTTTTCGGGTCAATGTTCGGTCCGGGTTTTAAAATATTGGTTTTTCTATTTTTTTGGACAATTAACAATTCTATTCAATTTCATTAATCCCCTGTTTGATGGCCATTATTTTGAGAAAATGGAGTTTTGAATAGTGATTTTTTTAAGAATGAATGGTTAAAAAATATGGAAAAATTTTGAGTCTACGAGCAAAATATTTAATTGTGTAATTGTATGGTTGAAAATGAGTATGAAAATTAAAGAATTTTGAAATAATGGTAGTCAATGTAACAATCGGGCCTCGTGTCTGGCCGTACTCTTACATATTGTCCGCTCTGGGAGAGCTGAAGTTCATCTTATCCCTCACGAATTTATATCGCGTATCCAGAATTCGAACCCTTGACCTTTCCTTTAAGAATGATTTAATTTGAATTCTATTACCAATTGGGCATCTTCTTCGCCTTCCACCTAAGATGCACAGGAAAGGCCCAAACCCAATCCCAAGGAATAGGGAAGTGTCATAGGGTCTTTCTGTCATAGTATGCATCTTCACATATATGTCTATTTCATTGTTTTGGGTAAATGTAAACAAATGCTCTAAGTGGATGCGAAAACAATGTTTTGTATTCTTTAGTAGACCTTTACTTTCTCACACTTCATGTATGTATAAGGAGATGTGCATACCTATACTTTCTGTGTTCTTGATAAGCCAAAACCCGATTTTATAGCCAATTTTGAAATTTGGTATAGTTAATTTAATGAATATATTGAGGTTATCGTCCCTTTATCCTATAAATTCGTAAAATGAAAAGATCTTTTAAACCATTGGTTGTTTAAGACTCATACAACGTGTCTAATCAAACTCAGGATCTTTGTAAATCTTTGATGATCTAAATCTTCAATATCCCTTTATTTCCATCCTCGTATTACTGTAAGTTTTTCCTTCATATTTTCTACTGTTGCCTTTTTTTTTGGTACTTATATTTAGGCATGGACTTGTTACAAAATGATTGCCTGTTATTATTGTATTCGGAGTTGTACTGTACTAGAGTGTTGCAAGTTCATCTTTATTTGAAATGCAATCACTTTTTGGTTCAGGTGGTAGCTTCAAGTCTTTGAAACTCCAATCATGATGATTAATTTTGCCAATATCAGTGAAATGCACAGATATCATCCTTGTTGAGGAACCATAAGCTTTGTTCTTTATTCTTTGTAAGGTTAGACTACTTTGTTGTCTTAAAAAATTAATTATAGAAAATTAGATGGGAAAATGAAAAATGAACACTCACAAAGTACATTAGAGCATTTCCAATCGTCGTGTAAAATAGATCTAAATCACAATTTAGATCTTCAAATTGACCAGAAACCTCTACAATGAAGAGATGCAAAGGAAATGCAAATTGAATCTATCGGTAGAAAATGAAATAAAAGATATAAATTTACATCTTTTCTATAAGATGCAAAAAGTGAATTTGGATCTTTTTTTGGTGCAAAATTTGAATTTAGATATGTCGAGATGTAAATGAGGATGTAAAAATTGTTTTGGAGATGCTCTAAGAGAAAAGCATATTTAGCAAAAAAAAAATATGTACCTTTTGTTAAATGGTAGGATTAGAAGATTGAAGTAGTACAGAAGCTTGAGGAACGGCTATAGCTATGAATTCTTTAGTTGGACCGATTCATTTTCGAAGCAGCGCAACCCATCCAACCCAAATAGGTTTTATACCAAATCACGAAACTCATCCAAAACATTAAGCTTGTGTTTGACACCCATTCTGGGGAGAGAATAAATTCTGGAATAGTGATTGATGGAAGAATGCGTGGTTAAAAAGTAAGGAGAATTTTTGGGTTTATGTGTAATATTATTTTATTAATAGAATGTGGTTAAAATGAAGGGAGAAAAAATGAGAAATAGAATATATGTCAAACATGGACTAAATTTAGTCTATATTTTCGAATGAATTTAGCACTTGTGACGAACGGATTGATTGTTGTTAATAATCTTCATTCCAAATGTACACGAAACTTTATATGTTTTCTTGATTAACTACTCCAATGCACACATGTGCATGTGTCTAAATTTTAAGATAAAAATAACTTACTAACATAACGAAATCAGCGAATAAGAAAAATACTGATAAATAAACACTATACAAAATCTATGGAACTCAGAATCATAAAATAATGATCTATAAAGCAGTTTCTATTTATCTTTTATTGAAAGTAAACAGGTTATGATAGTAATAGAATAAATTTATAACATTGTGAAAATATATACCGAGGGTTAGAATATTATCAAATAAGATGCTGAAACATCTTTTAAATAAAATCTGAACTATAACAAATGAAATCTTACGAGAAAGGACAAGAAGATAAAAGTAGACCCCGGCTGTACTTTTTAGACATTTGGATTGTCCAGAAAAACAACCTTTGGGCATTGTCAATAGAGGTGGTTCTTATCAGTTGACTCAGATGCCTCCTTTTTCTTTTTCCACAGTGTTATTTTTCTTGGACTCACTCATAAATATCTGTTTTACAATAATAAGAAACTAAAAGAAATTGAGAAAAATGAGTTGGATTGCTGTCATTTCCGATACATTCTGATCAAAACTTGTTAATTCCAAATTGAAAAGAAGCCAATATTCCATAAATACTTAAAAAAAAATTCTGTTCAAGTCTTTATTCCATATATAGTTATTTTTTTGTTCTCGTTAATGGGGAAATGAAGTGGCAGCCAGATTCCAGGGTCAGTTTAGTAGACATGAAAGGCACTTGTTGTGACATAAGAACTTTGAAGGGATTTCGATTTTCTTGAAAGAAACCCCCCACACACACACAGATAGGAGACTACTATTTTTACCAATGCATTGAATGCTTTGTGTAAACCAGCTAGCTTTTCTCTGTTTGGACTAAGAAGAACCGTAGGATTTTGGGTATTTTGTTGGTTGGGATTGGGATGCCTTAAACTTTGATAGGTAGGGCTGCTGCTTTTCTCTTAGTTCTTGGATATGGCTTTTTTCTGTTGCTGATGCAAAATCTAGTGGGCTCTGTTCACGAATCAGGGCTATGAAATACACACACTTTCACTTAATGAATAGGCATTTAGATACAAGTAATACAATGGAGATTATAAAAGTGTTGATGGGCCAATGACCATGTACCTCTAGATAGAGAGGATCTTAGGTGAATATGACTTGACACTCATGCTTTGGACTGTGACATTTCAAGGGGGAGGGGGTGGAATTGGCATGAGGAGGTTTTAAATGAAAGGGGACTTTAAAATAGGTATCTCTCACTAAAAAAGGGAATAAACTCAAAACCTTTTGTTTCTCACACATAAACTAGTACACTAAAACCTTCCCTGGTCGTTCTCGGTGAAGTTGCTATCTAGTATCTGCTTTTCCTGTTGACTCTTCTTGCTCATTGCTGTATTTCTTTGTGTTCCATATGGAAACCTATTCCTCCCCTACCCCACCCCCTATCATTCATTAAAGTGTATTTCATCACTTCTTTTGTTTTTATTGTATTTGTCTTTGATGTTAACTCACAAGTTGTCATCTCCCGAAAACACCCATTTTGAATGCATGTTTTTCTTTTTTAAAAAGGTTGAACTCCAACCTTGAGGGCACCCCATGGACCTTGGTGAAAGAGGTAAATCGCAGGTTATGCATCCAAGGGTACAGGGTGGAAGGCTATTTGTACCCTTGTACTTACCCAGGGTCGAATCCATATTTCAGGATTCGAACTCTTGACGCGGCAGCCTCAAGCAAAGCTGGAGCTTTTCCACCTTCCTCTTTTACCACTTGGAGATATACATGTTTTTCTTTTTTTAATACTATTCAGCACTGTTCTAAAAGACGTATTGCGCGATGATGCGTGAAGGTTAAGCTATGGACTAAGCAACCTTATGCGAGACATTTGCATAAAAAAAAACGTAAAAATGCGTTTTCTTATTTTGATATTATTTTAATTTTTAATCAATCAAAAAATCATTTGATAATTAAAAATAATGCATATCAAACATCTAAAATAGATTTATAGAAACTTTATATATTTTTTCAAAAGTGTCCAACAAAAAGATAAATTTCAAATGTAAACCAACATTTAAATTTTAGTTTAAAAATTGTAAAAAAAATTAAAAAGAGAAGATAATAATGGCACGCATAATTGCACATATGCATGTATTAGCAGTCAACAATTGTCGTTGACAGTTAAATAAAACGCCAAGCCACTTGGCTTGTAGGTTCCATCATTCATCTCACGAAGATGGCGCTTTGGCAATGCCTAGACGCACCATTTAAAACACTGTTATTTAGTACATAAGACAATGCCCATAATGCATAATATTAAGAATATGTCATTATAGGCAAAGTTAAATGAGATGAAATTTTAGACATAATTTATTGGTGTTAGATAGCATTTATTCATTTCAATTTGGTGGATGCATTATGTTTTTCTTTTTCTTTCTTGAATAATGTTTCCGAAATTTTGTTTGTAGAGATGCAAACGTATAAAAGGTATGTTTGTCTTATTAATGAATAGCCACCCATTAGATATAGCCCGCCGTGTATGCATGTCTTCAAATTTTCAGTTTATTGTGATTTAATATTGAGCAAACCGTGACACTACATGTCTCCTTAGAAGAAAGCAAGATCGTTGAATTTTAGATATAGCTATGAGGAATGTGGACATATATTCGCCAATACTGTTTGAATTAAAAGCACATCACCACTAGTCAACTTCCCATTATACAAGACTTTCATATGTACACGCCAAGTCTAATCTTCTTGTATGGATAGAGGAATTGATCATTTAATGTCAACGTAATATCGGTGGTTGCGTGGGGCAATAAAAACTTTTGAAGAGATCAACAAATGGTTATTGCAATATTAATTAGGATTTTTGGAATGTTCCCGCTAGCACGTAAAGGGATGATATAAGGATGTTAATCAGGTTGTGCTAAGCTAGCATGACTTAATTTTTGACACATGTTATGCGTGGGTGTTAAGTGAGGTGAGTCACTCGCCTTCTTGTCTTGTCTCACTAGTGAAATGAGACACTACTCCTAACTAAGACGAGTTTTGGGTGTGTGCTGAGCAACAAAATACTTTGTGCGAGTTGAGCAAAATGCAAATTTTCCTAAAAAAAATGGAAGAACCATTCAACGTTTCTCTCAGGAGAGTTGATGGGGGCGAGTCAAGCTTACATATGGCAAAGCAAGCCAGCTTGCGTGGTGGGTAGAATCGATCTCGATGATAGTTGAGTTAGAGATGGCAATAAAACCCGATCAACCCGATACCCGTGGGGCCTCACCCCGAATGGGGCGGGGATTACCCACCTAACCGGGTACATGAGACGGGAATGGGGCGAAGGTCATTACCCCGAAGTGGGTATGGGAAACATAGTCCCCATCCCGCTACCCGCACCGTTTAAAATTAATTTCAAATTTAAATTTTTTATTAAACAAAAATAATAAATTTATTATCATTTTTACAGAGAATATAAGTTGCTTTTAACAAATTAGTAAAAAAAGTAATAATATTTACTAACTAAAGACATAAAAAAAAAAAAAAAAATAAAAACAAAAAATAAAATAAAATAAAATTTAGGCGATAAANAATTTCAAATTTAAATTTTTTATTAAACAAAAATAATAAATTTATTATCATTTTTACAGAGAATATAAGTTGCTTTTAACAAATTAGTAAAAAAAGTAATAATATTTACTAACAAAAGACATAAAAAAAATAAAACCAAAAATAAAATAAATAAAAAATAAAAAGAAAAACTAAATGGGGCGATAAATGGGGCAATGTACTTGCCCCGCCCCTATCCCGTCCCAATTCCACCCAGTCTCGCTTTAATCGGGTATAGGTATAAGGTAAGGTAATAAAAATACCCGACGGGACGGGAGTGGGATTGGTCAACCCAACCCATACCCGCCCCATTGTCATCCCTAAGTTGAGTTAAGCGGCTTGGCTCGATCACACCCCTAGCCTAACATGCTTAAATTAATCCGATGAGGTGGGCATATGGGTTGTCACTTTATTTTTCTTAATTTTTTTTATATAAATATTAGCCTATTAGCTACGCTTTTGAGGCAATTCTACCCATTTTAACATCATCTAGTTTTGTATGCAAGCACGATCCAATTTGAGAGAGCTTTCACATTTTATTTTTAACTTTCACTTCTTAGACTACCTTTACACATTTCGACACCACTAATTCTGTACAATATTGTCAATACTACCTTGTCATGAGGTTATACGAATCTAATATGGTGTCTTGGTCTCGAAGAGCATGATGTTCTTAGTTTGGTAATGAGCTTAAACAATTAACGAAAGGTCTATCAAAATCGACAAAGAAGAAACAAGGAGGAACCCACCACCAACTCTTTTCAGCTGCTTAATTCCCCCACAAAGGAAGGTGAAAATGAAATAAAGACAGCACTCCTCTCTTGTGCCGTTCTATTTTAGGCCAAAATGCAATTGGCTCTTGGTATGGGGATATGAATTTACTCATTACTAGCACTATAAACATAAAGGGATCCCCAGTATACATTTCTTTCACCATCTTCTTCCCAACTAAAATCATTTCCACTCTCATGTGTATACTGCATCATCTACCTTATATCATGCAAAATTTAAGCCATATATAGAATTCTACTGAGTAAATACGTGGATTTAAAAGAAATCCAAAATAATATATTCGCAGTAAATAATTTACGTGTGTTTTTATGTATTTCATGCACGAGGAATACTATTTCACGTAATGATCCATAATATTAAATTATAATGTCGTCAATTATGTTATTTAGTCACGTTCAATACCATGCACTAAACATATAAACTCCAAAGCGTGCAACAAGAGGTGACAAGAGTACTCTATCTAAGGTTAGAACAAGCTCATTAAACAAATACATATGTCATTTACAGAGAGCTTTATAAATGCTAATCTAACGCGCATTTACCTTTATAGTTTAATTTCAATTAATATCCAAATAATATGAAAGTGCTAGCCAACTCAACACTCTGGATTGTGTAAGCAAATGTGTACAAGTAGTTTAATCACTATAGTACAGTGACTATAGTCCCATTCAAAAAATCTTTAAACGGTATAGTGCCTGTCCTTACCCTAATACTTTCTAGAAAGCACCACAAGCATGCATCCAGTCAAACTACCTCCCTTTGTTACATACATAAATGTACTGAAATGTAGACACTTTTTGTAAGAAGAACTTTGTCCAGAGAGGCAGGCATCCAGACGGCACCGTATAGTCTTGTCCACAAATTCTGCAGTATCCAATAGTAGCTTTATATACAGTAGCAGTAGATATCGGTATCCCAGTGGCTAAGTTCAACCATATATTAGTAGGTCCAGTACACAGGGCTATTTGTGTATGTATATACGTTGAAGTGACTAGAGGACGTTTGTCTTCTGCCCGTGATATTATAGCTAAACTTTTGTGTGGTGTTAGCTAGGGTATTTTAAGAAATCTGAGAAGCCAATAATATGTCCAAAAGATGATACTACACCCCTCATGAACCCTATTTTTAAAATATAAAAGTAACTTTTTTTGAAAAATACGTGGTTACAGTAGAGAGATTTTTATTTAATTTTACACGTAATGATTTTTTTTTTTTTTTTTGTGAATTTATATGTGTTTAAAATGAGGAAAATGATTATTAAAAAAATAAGGCTCAACCAGTGGCTAATAGTAGCTTTTTACATTGAAAATGCAATTTAAGTATATAAAATTGTTTCGCCTTGTAGTTTACATTTTTAGTTATTTATTATTGAGGTTATGCACACCGAACCTAGCCCCCTTTTGCTCGTTGTCGAGTTTCAGAACTACTTAGTGGGGAAAAAGCAAGTCTCTTTACTGGCTGATTTACCATCGGGAGGTAAATGGAGGCGTTTGGTCGAAAACGAAAAATTCCATTCTTTTCTGGTAGAATTTATTTCGCCCAAGTTTTCATAGTAGATGCTGAACTTGTTGTGCCCCCATTGACTAAGAAGGGGGTGGGCGCAGCAACTACATGGACTTGATGAGGAAAAAAAATCAGCCATGCAAAAAATAAATACAGGGCGATGAGTGCTCACTTGATAAACCTCACTCTATATGCAATAGTTCGAAAAATCACACAGGAGAGATAAATCGCACTAGTCAAGCCCCGTGCGACGAGCTCGATCGGAGGAAGTGTTGGCAAGGATTCAAACTTGTGACCTTCAATCTCCGCGTTTATCTGCTCCACCAACTCGGTCACCGGTGCATGTTGTTTTATTTTTTGTACGATGGGAGTTATCTTTAGCTTTATGAAAGAGAAAAATATAAACTAAAAAAACTCATGAAAAGCACCATTCATAGAGTTTTGAATTGAAAATGTTAAATATATAAGAAAAACTCTAAAATGTATTCATTTAGCCCCTGTTTGAAAACCAATATTTTGTAAAAACAAAATTTTGAATAGTGATTTTAGGAGAATGCGTGGTTAGAGAGTAAAAAAAGATTTTGAATTTACGTATAGAATATTTTATTATATGAATGTATAATTAAAGAGTTTTCAAATGATTATAGTGAAACATGAGCTTAATCATGCACAGAAGAATAGGAGCCATGCATGTGCCAATTGATTGTTGCATCATATCGAGTTAATAATTGCCAAACCATATTAAATTCTTTAAATTCAACAAACTGAGAGAAAAAAAAAAAGTGAGTTCTCAGTTGCAACTTACAACTTACTACAAATGTCGTATATCATTCATTATTAGTATAATTATTACTCCTGCCTACTACACAGGTTTTTCTGGGCTATCAGAAGCTGTTTTTCTGCACAAAATGGTCAATGTTCTTAATTTGGTTAAGGCTTTTGACCTCATAAGGATTATTTGATGTGGGATTTTAGTGCAAGTGTTTGGATTTAAGTTAAAACGGTATGGTAGACGAGATTTTAAAGCTGTTTAATATTTTCGTGTAAACATAGATTAGGTTGGAATACAAGTAAAAAGGGAAAAGAAAAGGAAAAGGGAGGAGGCACGGCAGAGGTGGAGCGGAGGAAAAGCAAAAGAAGATGTCTTTCTCAAACACGGATCCCTATGGAATGCAGGAAGAATGCCCAGCATTGCTTGCTGGAACTTATTCTTTTTGTTTTGTTTAAAGTGCTTTGCTTTGTTTTCTTTAGAAATCTTTTCAGAGAGTGAGAGGGAGGGGAAAGCAAAAGAAAGAGACAATAGATTCACCAGTCACCAGAGGATACGCTTTAGCTAGATTTTGGCTTAGATTTCATTCTACTTAAGACTGCACCTGCAAAACAAAAATGGAGGGAACCAAACAACAGAGTGAGCTTACATGATTAGTTTAAAGTTTCCCAATGATTGACTTCCTTTGAAAAATACTTGCCTAGAATTTATTTTTTTCTCTAAGTGTGAAAGGAGATTCATAGAGGAAAATGAAGTCCATGAGTGATGAAAATAACAGCAACCAAAATAATAACTGGTTGGGTTTCTCTCTTACTAGTCAAATGGAGGCTTCTTCAGATCATCATCAAACTCAATCTTGTTCTAACACTGTTTCAAATGCAATCCCCTCAAGTTTTTCCTCTAGTTTTAACTATCCAGGAATTTACTATGGGGAAAATACTGGGTTTTACTCTTCTTTGACTATGATGCCACTGAAGTCTGATGGATCATTGTGCATAATAGAAGGCAACAGGACACAGCCACAAGGTTAAAATTCAAAACGGCTAATTTATTTTACTTCTTTCTTAATTTCTTGTTCTTACTAATTTTGATTTTGTGGAATATATTCTCTTTGACCTAATACTGCGAAGGTATGGTAACTTCAACTCCTAAAGTGGCGGATTTCTTTGGCGGTGCAACAATGGGGACCCATCATTATGAAGGCTGTGACAGAGGATGTATGGCTCTCAGTCTAGACAGCATGTATTATCACCAAACCCCGGATAATCAGGCCAACAATGGCCAAGATTTTCTAAATTCTCTCCAAGAGAACTCCAGGCAGCAGCAAATTCATGTTCAAGAATATCCACATTACTCTGCATTTAGAGGGCCTGATTTGTACCAACAGGCAACCCAAGAGGAGCCTAAAGAAACTTGCAATCTTCACCTCCCAACAATGGCTGATGGTGAAATGAGAAACTGGGTTTCAAGAAATTATCCTAATGGGCATGCATTGGAGCAAAAGATGGGCATTTGCATGGAGGATAGTGGGGGAGAATCTGGTCCAAATGGTGTAATGGGCTATGGGGATTTGCAGTCTTTAAGCTTGTCCATGAGCCCAGGTACCCAATCTAGCTGTATTACTGGGTCACAGCACATTGCACCTGCTATGGGCTTGGAAAGTAAGAAAAGGGATTCCGAGAAGGCAGCTCAGAAGCAGATTGTTCATAGGAAGTCCATAGATACATTTGGGCAAAGGACTTCACAGTATAGAGGAGTCACAAGGTTAATTCTTTTTTTATACTTATTTACAGCTTTTCTTTTCTTGTTCCTTGTGTTATCAACTGATATTCTTAAACTGGGGCACTCTTTGCTTGTGATATATATAGCATGTTTTGTTTTTTAGTTTTTCTGAATATATTGTCTTGGATTATTAATGTTAAAACAACTTGGTTTGTGAATCTTTTTATCACCAGGCACAGATGGACAGGTAGATATGAAGCCCATCTATGGGACAATAGTTGCAAGAAAGAAGGTCAAAGCAGGAAAGGAAGGCAAGGTTAGTGATGAAAACACAATCTATTTTTATACTTCCGGTTGATCAAACGCGATTAAACTTTTTTCACTTATCTTTGATGTGACTTTTTTTTTCATGATCTTGGTTCATTGGGACAACATTGTAATCTACGAAACCTTTTTCCAGTTTATCTAGGTAATTTCTTCCTGGTTTCATCTCAGTTTTTTGTTCCACACTGGCCCAAAATTAGTATGTTATGAGCATAAATTTTGTACTGTTGCGCACTTTTGTGATCTATGAATGTCAAATTTAGGGGGCTATGATATGGAAGAAAAGGCTGCAAGGGCTTATGATTTGGCAGCACTCAAGTACTGGGGACCTTCAACCCATATCAATTTTCCGGTAGTGGTTTTAACTTCACGTCGTTTAATGTATTGATCTATTATTAAATGGGCTGAAATATGATCCTCTGATGCTCGTACAGTTGGAAAATTATCAACAAGAACTTGAAGAAATGAAGAACATGACCAGACAGGAATATGTTGCTCACTTAAGAAGGTTGCCCTTTGCCCCCATTGCAGTTTTACAAATTCTCCCCTTTAAATTATCCATTTGTTTTTAACAGATGAATGCTGTAAATATTGCAGGAAAAGCAGTGGCTTCTCTAGGGGAGCTTCAATTTATAGAGGAGTCACAAGGTCTTATACTGCTTTATTTCAGCTTAAGGCCTTCAGTTTAAAAAGATGTTTTCCTCCACTCCACTGAAGATTTGGTTTTCGTTTTTTTCTTTAGCAGACATCATCAACACGGACGTTGGCAAGCTCGGATTGGTAGAGTTGCTGGAAACAAAGACCTCTATCTAGGGACATTTAGTGAGTTGTTTAGATCTTTAGATATATGTGGGAATTGCTTTTCATTTTATGGTTTAAATTGATTCTTAGCATATATATTCTATGAAATTATCTCCAAATGTGAAGGAGTGCCTATAAGATTTAATTTTTCTATACCGCTTAATCAATCCATGCTGAAATTCTTAAAGCTGTGTCCTTACCGGGAATAGCTTGTTTGTAGTTGCTGTGTTCTATAAATCACTTCCAACCATTTTAATTATATTTTAGGTACTCAAGAAGAAGCTGCTGAGGCATACGACGTAGCAGCTATAAAATTTCGAGGGGTTAATGCAGTAACCAACTTTGACATCTCAAGATATGATGTAGATCGGATTATGGCAAGCAGTACCCTGCTTTCGGGGGAAATGGCTAAACGAAACAAGGACATGGATTCAAGCAACAAGATCCCTTACAACAATCCTAATCATAACCATCATTTGGAAGTTGCAAATGCCTTGAAGGAGGATAATAGCAATGTGCCTGACTGGAAAATGGCACTCTATCAGAAACCAGGTGGAGTTGATGATTTTAGAAGCCCATCTTACTCTATCGGCGTAAATGGCATGATTGGAATCGAGGCAATGAGCTCTACTCAGCATGATGTGGATGAACAGGGAAAAATAGCAAGTCACTTGTCAAGTGCTTCTTCACTGGTGAACGACTCGAGAGAAGCAAGCCCAGATAAAAGCAATGGCCTTCCTTTGCATATTTCAATGCCTCCACCGGCATCCAACTTTTTTACAAGTTCAACAAGTAGTGTGAATTCATGGATTTCAACACCCCAGATGAGGCCTCAAGTACCACTTTTTGCTGCATGGACAGATGCATCCTAAAATATTCTCTGTGAGGTCTTTTGGTAATGGAACCTATGACTGGTTTCAACTTTCAGGTTTTTTTTTCTTGAATTATTGACTAAATCTATGGGGGCAGCTTTAATAGTTATGATGATTTGGGGTTTTCTGTGCGATGGTTTCTGACTCTGTCCCCCAATAGCAAATGCAATGTAATGTTCATCATGCTTCTTTTTATCCCCATATCATCATTTCCGAGTTTTTGGATCTATGTATTTCCCAATTTCCACATTTAGTGAAGCTTTCTTAGTGCATTACCTGCTTAACGTAATGGGAGAAGACGACTCTATCTAATCCAGAATACAAAACATAATCCCAACCATCGTCAAATATTATAGCAGTCATTATTTTGAGAAAATGCATAGGTGAAATAGCACAGAAGAGTTGGAATTATAATGTGAAAACTAAGGCATCTGCAAGATTTGCCTGCCAATGCACATGCTATGGTTCGTCATTGCCTCATTATTACAAGAAGTTCAAGGACGTTTTCACATCCGAGCATCATTGCATTGTACATTGTCAATTGTCTTCATTATTCGTTCATTGTCTAGCTGTCCCTTTCCATGAAGAAAGAAAGTTGAATGCAATGATATCAACCTTGAAACATATAGCTGGTTTCATGCAAATAATGCCCCTTTTAACTTGATTCTTGACCAAGGTGAGCTAATTGGTACCTGTACCGCAAGATTGTAAAGTGCTTATTTATGGCTTAAATTATCGGAAAGTACACTAACGGTGTCATCATATACAGGTTCAATTACAAGTTTCTTATTCAAAGTATCTTGCGTTTATTATCTATTATGCTCGTCGGCCTGTGTGAGTGGATTGCCTGAGGCCCTATGTGACCCCATGGGCCATGCGGACAATTCGTTACAATGCTTAATGAAAAGCGATTTATGGAGAAAGTAAAATTGGTATATCGTGTCGCAATTATTTTTATTTAAAAGAAAAACTCTACTTTATATAAAATTCAAGAAAACAGTAGCAGTGAAGACCACGCATTGTAATCTAGCTGGAAAGGTGGAAGATCAGCCATAGAAATCAAAGGAAGGAATGATTGGTCAAAAGAAAGATTTATTGTGGAAAAACTAAGGGAAATTATTTTCGTTGTGGAAAAGTCCAAGACAATGTTACCTATATGGCAATTATTATGTCTCGATTAATTTCCGTAACACCAACTTTTTTTCAGGTTAATTGAATAATTATCAAAAAATTCTTGATAATTCCGAATGAGATATATGTACCTGTCTCGTCCAATCATATCGAATATTTTCGGTCAAACGTAGTTGTTAACAATAGCCTTGGTTATGTGGGAACCTAACTATAGTAGCACGTTTGGAGAAAAATTTCTTCATTATGAAAAGCAAACTTTTAAGATTTGGCAATTAAAGATGTTTGGTACGGTGTTAATACATCTTGTCATGTTAATATTACCAATAGCTGGATGCCATCCATACCTATGACTTTTCTCTATGTTAAATTAAATTTTTTTAAAAAAATAAAATAAAATTTTTAACAGGATTAAGGGTAGTAGTTTGGTAAGATTTTTAAAAAGTCGAAACATACTTCCGAACAAGATATTTTGAATTTTTTAAAATTATTTCAGAAAATATTTTCCCAGAAGAGCTTTAAGAGAAAATTGAGCTAAGACAGCTTCTCCACGAAATTTTTCTACAAGAAGTAGAAGTCTTATTAAACGAGCTCTGAGTTGTCAATTTTTCTTTATATTTTTATTTATTTATTGATGGGTATTTATGATTTAGTTCAACATACACTTATAAAAAATAGTGTACACCGTATTTGATGAAAAATAAATTTAACTGTACATAATTAACTTAAATTTTAAAGAGAGATAGTTTAACTATGTAGAATAATAAATAAATATTAAAATTAGTAAATTTGCATTAAGACGAGGATCTTCCGGGATTTATGGTTGTATGTTTAGTTCAATTATGAATCCAACAATCCACAGATTGACAAACATTTCATTTTTTAGGGAGAAATCAATCTTAATCAACTTCTACAATTTGATTCCGACCAAAGTGTACTTTTCAGTACTATAGTTGATACTGATGAGTCCTGTCCATGTGCAAAAATGAAAAAAATTCAACCATAATTTCAGCCTCGTTTGAGGGGAATAAAAATGATATTAGTAAATTTTGATAAAAATTGATAAAATGTATAGGAAAAAAGTTGTGGATCCAATAAATATATGGTTAAAATTAATTGTTGACTTTAACTTAAATTAAAATTTAGATTTTAATTCCTACCGGACAAGGACTAAGTATTGTTACTGCTTTGTATACTTGTAATCGTGCACATAGTTATTCAAAATTTCTCTATTAACGAAATGGTTTATAACAATATATACTTTAACGTTGATTATACTTTCAAGTAGTTTGTATATTCGTAAATGTGCAGTGCTACATGTAAAGAGGGGGGATGATGATGGTTTTGTTTACATACACTCACACATGGGGGGGTGGGTGGGTGATTTTTTTTTTAAATTTTTAATTACAGTGGGGCCCACCATTGTGAGAGGGTGTAAAACTCCTATAAACCTCATTTCTGTACATAAGGATTTATTCTTCGTAAATACTAAATAGCAAATGTTGGTGTTGATCTAAAAGTTCACATAGGATTAGGGATGGCAATGGGCCGAGCCGAGCCGGCTCGGCCCATGCCTACACGAGCCGAGCTTCGGCTTGGCTCGTGGGTATTAGGGCGAGCTCGCCCAAGGCGAGCCGAGAGACGAGCCGAGCGGCTCGGCTCGCGGCTCGTCCGAATTTTGAATTTTTTTTTTTTTTTTTTTTTT
>CAIGRS010107501.1:0-23169 GCA_903798395.1 Fraxinus floribunda | reverse complement strand
TTTTCTTATTCTACAAACTTTTAGGATACGTTTGATTGCAAATGTGAAAAATTGGTGGAAAGAAAATGAATTTCGGGAAATTGAATTGATTAGAAAATGTTTTAATGAGAATTGTAATTAATTGTGTTTGATTGATATAATTTTTCACCTGAAAAAATGTAGAAATTTTGGATATTTTGGTGTTCACGGCTTTATTTTTCATAAAAATTGTCCATTAAAGGAAATTTTTTTTACATTTGTAGATAGAATTTCTTTCCATTAAAAAAATAAAAAAGTTGGCTGAAAAACCAATTCTCACCAATTCAAGGAAATTGCACATGTGTGAAGCAAATCAAGAAAAGTAATTCCATGAATTTTTTTTTTGCATCAAACAAAATAAAATGCAAAGTTGAAAAATGTTTTCCATTTTTCATGAAAAATCTTGAACTATCAAACACACCCTTACTTTCACGCCCATTCAAAACAAAATGGGTTTTATATCACACAGACATCTTGTTTAATGAAATTGACACAAATAAATGTCAAGTTGAATTATTTATTCTCAGATTACAATTCAAAATCAAAATGAAATTCTAATTTAATTTATATTTGAGAGCGAGTGGAGCGCAAACAAGATTGGTGAGTGGTGGTGGTTGTGGTGGTGGAGGAGCGAGAATGTTTTTAAAGGAGAATGACTGCCAAACGCATTACCATGATGCCATGTGACTATCAATAATGCGGAATCAGTACTGTGCAGTTAGTTGGGTCCACGTTCTTGCGGTTGACCAATCATATCTATACACCTGAAATTGTGTGGAAACAGCAAACAACAGGAGTCAATTTGTGAGTGATGGTAAATTTGAGTTTCATTGCCTACTGAGAAACGCGTGTCTCATTTTCTTAGGACCCTTTTTTATTTTAATAAAATACTTTGGACAATATCTTTTACTTTTGATTATGCGCTTATATTTAGCTTTTGTTTTGCCCCAATTAAATTAATTTTTTTTTTTATCAATTACACATTTTTTGATAAAATAATATTACACGAAATTCTAAAAGAAATTTATCATTTTTAATCACATTCTTTCGTAAAATAAATTTACGAGTAAATTGAGAATTTTTCTTTATTTTTTAACTATACATTATCTAAAAAATCACAGTGCCAAAATATATTATCTTATAAAATTGGGATCAAACGATCATATATGAGTCAATTTAACTCGTTCATTTTAACACATAATGCTAAAAGAAAAGTAAATACATCAAAGTCGATTAATTTTGAAACAATTTAACTCGATTTGTGTCAAATATAAGTATCACCTACGGTCTACCCGAGAATTCTATTAAAAAATGAGAGTGGGTTCCTCTAGTCTAAAATCCCAAATACTTTGGTGCTAAAAAAAATAACCGTTCCAGGGCACTAGGAGCGAATTTTCTCGCGAAAAGATAACAAATAGAATATGACTTGTCATTATATACACAACTTTGGCCTTCAAAAATTCTCTTCATGAATTCCTCAGTGATATCTGATTGTCCAAAAGTAGCCGGGTGAGCCCCTCCCCTCGACCAGTCAGTCCATGTTATGGTTCTATTTGCCAGTAAATTTGCAGCCCGAATAGTCAAAAGGGTCGGAAAATAGTGTTCGTCCACAAAACACGCTGGTTTGCAGAACTCCGCAAATTTTGGGTGGAATTTAGCATCTTCAACAATGTAGAGAGCAAGTTTTCTGTTGATTTCAAACCATTGAGACCCTTTACGCCATTGGGTGATGTTAACCTCGGGCAACATGTTGTAATTATAGCGCCCTCTCCCGTGTGGCCCAGGGTCATCAAATGCGCCAATGAAGCTATATTTGGATTGAGATATGTGGTTGTATACGGTGGTAAAATTGAAGAGGGGAATGCATGACTCGGAGAGTAGAACAAACCATTCATTGTGCATGTCGAGCAAGGCATTAGCAAGAAGTCTTCTCTCTGCGTCACAAATGCTCATCTTTCCCCATTCTGATACCTGAAGAAGTAAATCACAAAATCATCAGCTAATGTACGAGATTCTGGATTAGATGTGTTTCCAGATATCAAGAAAACTAAACTAGGTATTGAAGAAGGTGTAGTATTTATCCTTGAAGATTTTAACCCGGAACACATCAAATGCTTGTTAATTTTACTTGAGGAGAGCCAAGTAAAAAGCAAAATAATTAAGGACGGACAAACGGAAAAGTCAGCTAACCATGAGTTAGAAACCGCTTTTTCACTTCATCTGTGTTCAGCTGTTTTTCCCCATCCTCCTCGGGGGACAAAGGATTGGGCCGATTGGCAACTAGTTAACCTATGTCCCTTACTGTAATTCCTTAGCCAAAATAGCAGGCAGGAAAGCATCAATTTCTACTAAACCAATCTTGTTCTCTAAAAGCATACATCCGTTTCTACTAATCCACTCTTGCTCTCTGAAAGCAACTCTAGCTCCAGCTCTTGAGAGTCTAAATCAATAATGAACCATCAATGGTGGAATGGCACATTACATGATCAATTCACTCTCGGTGTCAATAAGTTGAACTCTCGGGATGAGTGTGCAGCTCCTCATTATTGAAACGATGTATGTCATGCCGTAAGCTTCTTGACAATAAGGCATGCACAAGCTTTCCTATACATCATTATCAAAGTGAATTCAAGTGAAGGATGGGATCCGATTCAAGAGCCAATTCTGTGACACTCTTGGCAAGAAAACATAATGCAGTCATTTTCAACGAAGTATGCCCAACTTTTGCTCCACTCATCACTCTGTGATTGATACAGTAAACAGAAAAACAATACCTCACTTTTCAAAAGCCATCTAAAGAATACCCAAAAGTCTTATGCCCTCACCAAATTGGCATAGATTGCTTAAAAGAGGTCATAGTCGCCTATAAAGGCGCTACTATGTTCAACTAAGTGCAAACATAAACCACAGCGACTCAGATGTTTAGTCCGAGAATATGAAAATCCTAGGAGCACAGACTACAATGAGATTACAAAGTGAGGTTGGGTGCTCGAAATTAGACTGACATTTGAACCGAAAGAAACTCTGCACTTCCACAGTTCGGTAGTAATGCAGGTTGGAAAACTTGCCATATATATTGGTTCTTTGATGTAGAACACAAACTGCAAGGCAATTCAACATACCATTTCCTCATATTGTGTTTAATGAAGAGTATAACTATCTTTACATGTCAAATGCAAAAGAGCATATCCTAGTTCAACCTTTATCTAGCATGTGAGTTTGAAGGGGAAAGGTAACAATTGAAATAGAGAATAGCTCCGCCAAACTAGTTCGATGCTTCCTAATAGAAAGGTATACAGTCAATCGGAGAAAAAAAAAAGTATCACAGCTAAATTGGTTAACATTAAATCTAATAGAAGATGGTGTAAAACATGTATACCTGACTCGGTATCTGTCTATTGTAAAAAACTGATGAGGATGGAAAATCAGCCTGATATGATGGCAGTGAATGAATATATATTGAATACAACCCCTTGTGACCCTTAAAAAACCTCTCCCAAAGAGGTGCCAATGGCAATGGCCCCTTAGTCAAGAACATGAATGCAATCTTCGGAACCCTCTTAAATGGATACTTCCTCACTCTGGGAGAAAAAGATGCCCTCCACAATAACTCCTCCTCACTCATTGAATGAATCAAATCGGCCGGAGGCCGCATCCAACGGTCCAGATTATTGGGTGCTTCCCCATTGCAGGACTGTAAACTAGGCTTTACTGTAGTCATTACTACACTTTGAACTCCAAAATGCTTAATCGTATAGATACTAATTATAGAGAAAGTGAAACACAAAAGCAGAAAAAGCACAAACAATTGAAGCAGCCTTTGGGGCAACACCCTGGATTGGCTTGTCCTGCTAGTCACAGTAGGCTCTTTGCCTTCCTCCATCTATCAACACTATGAAAGGTTTCCAAAACTAACCACAATTAATTTCCTGAATCACAGTCAATCATTAATAATATCAAGAATTCCCAAGTGGGCACTCGTTTTCCCACAGTATGAATCTGAACAGAATTTCAAAAGTAAGAAAAATTCTCTCTCAAAGAAGAGGAGGAAGAGAGAGAGAGAAAACAAAAATGATTCGGAGCCTGTTCTTGGAGTAGTAGTCAAAGAAAATAAAGCGAGATTAGCACACCATGGATTGGCGGAATCACGAACAAAATTATAGAGGGATGGTGCAGGAAGAATTTGAGCAGAAGAGATATATATATATATATATATAATAAATACGAAAAGGATGGCAAATCTCGGGTATGCGAAAAAGGGGATCTAAAATATAAAAAATTCTGAAATGTGCGACTTGTGATGTCTTCACACACGGGTCCAGACGTATAATCTGGGTTGAATCGGACTTTTTTTTTTTTTTAAAGTTTTGATCTCCATTAAAATTATAATTTCTTTCTAACTCTCTAATTCTTATCAAACTCAATATTTTTTCTTTATTTTTTAATCACACAATCTTAAAAATAACACTATTCCTAATCTCAAATAATGGGGACCAAATTTATCTTAAGTAATACTGCTTATTCTCGTTGAAATGATCTCCATACGATGTGTTAAGGTGATAAAGATTAATAAATTCATTATCTCGAACTTAAAAGTGTGAGGTCCACATGTTCCGAAAGATACTAGTTTGCTATCCAACTAGTGCAGATTACAAGTCTGACCAATCATGTATGTAAGATCCTTGTTACACTGGGTACGCAGTAGTGTTAAATTTTATGGGTTGGTCTGATCGTTAAATGGTTGGACTGGGGATCGACATGGACTCTCTCAACTCGGTTTCCAATTTTATTTAAAAAAAAAAATTCAACTAAAAATCATTGGGGGAATTTGGACGTAGATTTGTTGGGGTTGGGTGGTGAGGATTGTTATGTTTGTTGGTGTGGTTTGCCAGCTAAGTGTGTTAATTTCAAGTAAAACAGACGCTATCCAGTCTTGATTATGTTGGAGAATATTTTGGAAAAAAATAAATATTAACAGATATGATATGATTCGTGCGGGAATGTCCTTTTCACGTTCTATCATCTATGTAACATTTTTGTTGTATATTTACACACCTTGTAAATATGTAAATTCACTCCCCTTTTAAATATGTTATAATCTAGTAAATAAATAAGTAGTAAAAATTAGCCCATGCTTGTTTCTCTTTTTCTTTTTTAATTATTTTTTAAAACTCAATTTTAATAATATATTATTTCAATAGAATAATTTTATACGTAAATTTAATTTTCTTTTTTCTAATTTTCAAATATCCATTCTCTTAAAAATCATTATTACATAGTTTATTCCCTCTAAAAATGGGTTCAAACAAACCCTTAATAGAGAGACAATATATTTATTTATTTTTTCCTATTTTGCTTGTTTCCTTCATTTTATTGTGTCTCGAAATAAGACAGAAAATTTCTACCTTAAATAACATAATTAATTGGTGCCTTGTTTACGCCGTTTAAGGCAGAAAAATTATGCCTTAAAAATCACGACTAATTTCTACCTTGTATCAAGGCAGAAAAGGGATTTTATCTTAGTTTCATATTAGAACAATTTATCCTATCCGCCTTAGCTCAATTCACCCTAATCTTACCCGCGATAATCCTATTCGCTTAATTATTTCCCTTTAATAATATGTGGGGTATACCAAACGTGCCGTAAAACATTTGCTCATTACTCTATTTCCTTTAGTCCAACTGTCCAAGGACGAATTTGGGGGTTGAATTGGGTTGTAGCCCAATCCATATTCAATTGAAATGTTCATTTTTTTAGTGGAAGCCGAGATTCTAGAAAGAGGAAATTACACAAAATCAGTATTTTCAACTATCAATTTCAAATCTCAGATAAAAACTTTCACTTTTCAAAAATTAGACATTTTATTTTTATACAAATCCTAACTGTACAATCTCCCCATTTCTCCCTACCTCTCCTCAGTCTCGACTATGTCGTCTCTCTATATCCTCTTCCTCTAGCGGCTCGTAACTACTTCAGCTCCGACGATCACTCAGACGACAGCTGCAGCACCGTGAACTACCACGTCGACACCATCGTTCACCCACCGTCGTCCACTTCTTGCATAGGAATATCGCTTAACTACCAGATCTACCTATCAGGTCGTGGAATAACCTTCCCATACAAACCCCACCAACTCTGCCCCATCCCATCCACACACCCATCACATACTCACCCGTATCATTTTCCCCGATTTTTATCATTTTCTAGCGTATAAATTTAGCAGCGCTGCCATTGACTCTTTCACCGTCAACATCTGAGGTACTGTCTTCGGTCATGACTCTGTCCTGCTGCTCCAGTACTGCGTTGCTATGGCCTGTCGGAGAGGTTGAAATAGTTGATCCAGATGTTGACCACCAAAGAAAGTGATGGCGAAACAGATCTTCGCCACCAGCCAGATCTCTTCCATTTCAAATCGAATTTGAAATTTCTAGACCTTTTTACACTAGTCGGACATGTCCTGTTGGTGGTATGGTGAATGTTGTGGTGCACTGGTGGTAGAATGGCAGTACAGGTGGTCGTGGCGGTGGTGATGGATCTCCGAGTGTGTGTCTGTGGTGGTAATAGCAGAGTGGTGGTCGTAATTGTTGGTAATGGTGGCGTTTGGGTGGTACCGATGGTGAGAGTGGTGGTGGACTAGTGATGGAGTGGAGTAGCGGTGGTGGTGCTTGTGTAGTTACATGGCGATGAGGTGGAATCATCGTTTGAATGATGCCCGCATTGGGGTTGAGACGTGGTTGTTATGTGGTTGTGTGCAGTGTAGTGGTTTGTTGGTGGCGGTGCTAGTGGATCTTGCTGTTGGGGGTGGTGATGTTGAGGTTTTGGTGGCGATGGGCCTATCGAGTTGGTGGCGGATCGGTGCGATGTTTGATTTCTTTGAGGTGGTGGTTCTGGCGGCGACGATGGCAGTGGTGCCGCTGGAGGGAGTGGTTGGTGGTGGTCACAAGTTGATGGTTGGTGGTGGTCACAAGTTGGTGGTTGGTGGTGGTCACAAATTATTCAATCGTTTGTGACTATTAAATTGGTTAATCTGTGACCAATAAATAATATGTGACTAATGAAAAGAATAAATTGTGACAAAAAAATAATAACGTGTGACCTAAAAAATTGTTAATTTGTGATGGTCACTTAGTTATGATTTATAATATTTGTTTTTTGTGATCGGTGAATAAGTTGTGACGTATAGTTTTTTTATTTTGTGACCGATGAAGAAATTGTGTCCTATAAAATTTCTGAATTGTGATCGTAAAATAATTTGTAACCTATAAAATTTCTGATTTGTGATCGTAAAATAATTTGTGACTTATAAAATTTCTGACTTGTAACCGAAGAACAAATTGTGACATATAAATTTTTTGAATTGTGACCATAAAATAATTTGTGACCTACAAAATTTTTGATTTGTGACATGTAAAATTTTTGATTTGTAACCAATGAACAAATTGTGACATATAAGAATTTTGAATTGTGATCATAAAATAATTTGCGATATTTCAATTTTTTATTTGTGACCGATAAACAAATTGTGACTTATAATTTTTTTGAATTGTGACTGTAAAATAATTTGTGTCATGTCAAATTTGTGATTTGTGACCAATTATATATAATTTGTGACCAAATTATATGGAATTATGATCTTAATATATTTAATTAATAAAATATATGTTTAATTAATTAATTTATACATAAATATTTAAATAAAATCAGAAATTTGAAATTGTAAACATTAAAAAAATCTGAAATTTGAAATTTTAAACATTCTCCCTTAAATTTGAAATGTGTAAAATTAAACCTCTTATTAATGAAATTGTCCCTTCTAAAAATCTAGCATGTTTCCGGTCCAAATCCAACCAAACTTTTAAAACCAATTAACACTAATTGGTAACTAACCAATCCAATCCAATTCTCATTTGTTATTCGGAAAGATACATAACTACAAAAGTTTCAATATACACTTTCAAATCGCATAGGTCACAATCACAAAAACACAAATTGCAGGTCACAATTATAAATTTAGTCTCAAATCACACTTTTTGGGTGTGTTCGAGCCACATTATTTATGCAGAATGTATTATAGAATAGTATATTGATAGAGAATGTGTGGTTAAAAAATAAGGGAAAGTTATTGATGTGATGAAAAATATTATTTTATTGAAAATTGTGTGTTTGAAAATGAATAGAAGAATGATAATGAAAATTTTAATATATATCAAACAAGAGTTTTATGTCATATATAATTTATTGATCACAAATTACTTATTTTATTGATCACAATCGCTCTTCATCTCACCCCCACTCCACTCCATCCCACAACACCACCACATATAATTTATTGATCACAAATGAATTTTTAGAATGTTGTTGCCTTGCCAATTTGTTTTGAAATTGGATTATTAATTGCTTTGTTGGCTTATTGTTTAATAACTATTATTGCTAGTATCACATTATGATCTAGATATGAATTGTGATATGCGATTTTAAGCATCTTACTTGTTGAGTTACGTCGATAATTGAATCAGAGTGGAAGGTCAGAAATTTTTATTAACACATAAACTCAATTTTTTATTTATTTACTTTTTAATCTCACGTTCTTTAAAAAATCATTATTTTGAAAACTGTTTGAACCCCATTTTTTTGAAAAAAATAAAATTTCTAACAATAAGTATTTTGAAGAACGTGTGGTTAAAAATAATTTTAAAAATTTTAGAGGATGAAACTCAAACATGGGCTAAATATTTAGCTCATACTCGATAACCATTATTTGAAAACTTTATATATATATATATATATATATATATATATATGCTCATTTTAATCACATTCGTACAATAAAATAATTTGTACTTAAATTTAATTTAATTTTTTTCATACTTTTAAACATCAGGTGGCGCATTATTCAAAATATCACTATTCAAAACCAATAAAGTCAGTTGTACAAACATTGTTAATTATTTTGGTTGACAATCATGTGTTGTCAAAATTCGAACATTGATATAAAAAATAGTTTGTAACAATTTTAAAATGAATGGATGTAACGGTGCTAAGTGTGTAGTTGTCAATTAATATTGCCAACAAAAATTATACATGTAACATGATTGATTCAAAATTTCATTTTATCCAAATAGTGATCGTGAAATGGAGGCTTACTTATAAACGTGGCCGAATACGGACCTCAGTGTAATTTTCTAATTTGTTGTCATATAATCTTAAGTCACAGGCTGTCGCCCCTCACTTTTCTTCTAAAATTCTTGATGCGAAGGGGTCTTCTAAGTGCGACTTTTGTTTTCATATATTCATAAAAATTCAATCCCCCAAATATCATCGATCACAGAAGCGGATTATTAATCTCATCGGTCAGTTATCGCGTTTATGCGTGCGTGCTTCGATGGTATATATAATTTGTTTTAATGGATCACTTGACATCCCCAATTTTGTTTTTATTGCAGGTTTTAATTTTTTGAATTTCTGTAGTATATACCATTTTTTCTGTAAGAAATAAATCAACAATGTTTACACGAATTTTCGGAAAACCTAAGCAAGAGACCAATGCTCTGGCAACGCTGGACAAGTTAAATGAGGTAACGATATTTGATCTTTGAATTAGTTGTGAATTATTTTTAATTTTTTAATATAGGTTTATATTGTTTTTATGATGCAAGAATATTTTTGTTGGATTCTTTGTTGGGGATAAAAGTGAGAATGTTTGCCTTTGAAAAAAGTGAGAATGATATTAGACACAATCAAATTTTAGTCAAAAAATTTCGATAGGTATAGATTTTAGTTTTATATTTTATATATGATTTGAATTAAAATCTCCATTATCTATTTCGGGCAAGAGTAGTTATTTTGTTGCTCTCCAGTGCTGCAATGGGGGTAATTTTTTTCTAGTTCAATTGTTCGACTGTCAAGCAGAAAACAAGCTCTTGATTTTGTGTAACATAGGGTGCATCCATTAGGCCATATTTGGATCCTGAATTTCAGTGATGCATAGAATAAAAATATGAAGGAAAACCATTTTTTCTTTTGGTTTCGATTGATGGACCTTTTGTGCTTCATGGTCTTCAACTATAGCTATAAGACTTGAATACTTGCTTTTAATCTGTTTGGAGAGAAAAAGTGTGGGAAATTTATGGTAACCTATTTTTTTGTCTATTTTCCTTTCCTATAGAAAATATAGAACCCACATGGAGCCCTAATGTTTATGAGATTAGACTTTACAGAGTATCAGCATCTAT
Organism: Fraxinus floribunda; assembly: GCA_903798395.1. Classification (NCBI taxonomy): domain Eukaryota; kingdom Viridiplantae; phylum Streptophyta; class Magnoliopsida; order Lamiales; family Oleaceae; genus Fraxinus; species Fraxinus floribunda. The sequence goes on along the minus strand of CAIGRS010107501.1, from coordinate 12,918 downwards.
TTGTAGTGTTAGGAGTGACGTCAGACGTGACACGTTTATTTTTCAATTGTTCCCTTGTTATGGTTTCTTGTGGGGATTTGTGATGTTATAACCTATTTATATGCATTCCATCTGTCCTAGTTCAATCACCATGGTGAAAAATAATGGTTGTGGTTCAAGGGTTTTTTCCCAGTTCACATTTTTTCCAGGACTTTTATGGTCATTGAATTCTTTTTGTCATCTTTATTTTTTTGTCTGTGACTCACTACATGTTTTCTTGGAACATTCTGTGCAGACTCTCGAGATGCTAGAGAAAAAAGAGAAAGTTCTCTTGAAGAAGGCTGCTGCTGAGGTTGAGAAGGCCAAGGAGTTTACAAGAGCCAAAAATAAAAGGGGTATGATCTATTATAGCTCATGAGAAGTCCACTTAGCATCCTATTCATCTCTGTAGAATTTTCTAAGTTTGAGAATCATGCCTCTGTCCTATTTATGGGGCTGGAGGATAAGTGATCTGATCATCAGGTCAGCTGCTTGAGGGTTTTTATATATGACATCTTTTTTAGAAACTGATATCCTCAGAAAATATAATTTATTTACCCCTTTTCAGTGAGGAACTTCAACGTTTAATATTCGTGTTAGTATAAGCTTTAATAGGTTCGTGTAATTGTTGATGGTGCAGAATTCGTATGTTGGGTGGATGTTGCTTTACTTCATATGATTATTCCTCCTTTTATATGGTCCATTTTATGTTTGTTTTGTTAATAGTTAATACTTGCATTCTTCACAGTAGCACACAGGTTACACTCTAATTATTTGGCATTGAAGAATATAACTCGTAGAACAGTTATGGGTGATTCTAAATTAAATTGATTTAAATCACAACTAAAGATTTTTAACATGAAGAGAACATGTATGCTTAAGTTTATATGCACACAATTACACAACATGGAAACAACTAGTTATGGAAAGAGCACAAAGCAAATGTGAAATGACAAAACATAGGTCGTCCTAATGCGGGGTATGTATTATTGCATAATCATTTGCATGTGATGTTTTTCCCTTTGTGTTGCCACTTTTATGATGAATTATCTACCGAAACTTTGTTAACAGCTGCTATACAATGTTTGAAGAGAAAGAGGCTTTACGAACAACAAGTCGAACAGCTTGGAAATTTTCAGTTGCGCATACATGATCAGGTGCTCGTGATCATTTTTTGAACATGCGAGTTATTCCAAGTAATGCGTTTTCATGAATTTCAATTTGTTAACATTCTATTTCTAAACCTTGATTTCAGATGATAATGCTAGAAGGTGCAAAAGCTACAACAGAAACTGTTGATGCTTTGAGAACTGGAGCAGCTGCAATGAAAGCCATGCAGAAGGCGACGTAAGTTGTATTACGTTCCCGCCTAACTGTTTCTTTATTATTAAGAATTAAGAAAATCTAATTCATACAGCAGCATGGGAACTGATATAAACTTGACTCGGCTTTGCATGGTTGACTTAAGTATAACTGTACAAGTCTCATAGACAATCAAGATATAGCCCTGTTTGATACACATTAAAATTTTCATTATCATTCTTTTACTCATTTTCAACTACACGTTCTTCAATAAAATAATATTTTTCATCACATGAGTAACTTTTCCTTTTTTTTTAACCACACATTCTCCATCAATCTACTATTTCAGAATACATTTTTCCAAAATAATGTGGCTCAAACACACCTATACTTTCAAAGGCTGCACCAAGTTNTCAACTACACATTCTTCAATAAAATAATATTTTTCATCACATCAGTAACTTTTCCTTTTTTTTTAACCACACATTCTCCATCAATCTACTATTTCAGAATACATTTTTCCAAAATAATGTGGCTCAAACACACCTATACTTTCAAAGGCTGCACCAAGTTGTGAAAATTGTGTTGAGCTCATAATTTGGATATTTCTTTGTAGCTCCAATGGGGACTATATATTGCTTCAAGAGAAACTCTAATTTCTAAAAATATCTCTGTAAATGAATGGAGTGAGGGTATTGGATGCCTAAAGTTCGAATATGGTTACATTGTCTAATTTTGTCGCTCTTTTTATTCTTTGTTATCTTGATATAGGATCCTTCAAAATGCACAGGATTATGATCCCTCACATTCTCTACTTGCCTTTACCGTTTCAGTAATATTGATGATGTGGACAAGACAATGGATGAGATCAATGAGCAGACCGAAAATATGAAACAGATTCAAGAAGCACTGTCAGCACCAATTGGTGCAGCGGCTGATTTTGATGAAGTTTGCATTCTTCAATTTCTGATAACCTGTTCATTTGGTCAAAAGAACCAAAAAAACGAAAAATGCCTTTTTATTGGGAGTTCTTCTTTTGACAGTATCATATCCCTTTACTTTCACAGGATGAATTAGAGGCAGAACTTGAAGAGCTGGAAGGAGCTGAGTTGGAGGAACAACTCCTGCAACCTGCAACAACCGCCCCTGCTGCTCAAGTTCAAGTGCCTGCTGGAAAGCAACCTGTACGTCCGGCTGCTCGCAAGAATACACAAGAGGAAGACGAGCTTGCTGCATTGCAGGCAGAGATGGCACTTTAACAAGGTCATTTTCTATGTATCAGTTATCAATGTTTTAAAACCTGACTCAGGCAACGTAACAGATCAAGGGTCCAAGTAGGGACGGATCCAGGATGGATTACAAGCCGGGCTAATACGTAAAAAAAAAAAAATTATACAAGAAATTTTTTTTTTAGATAAAAAAAAAATGCCCTTCGACCAGGATCAAACCAGAGATCAAGAATAATTTTATACATACACACCCTAATTAAACTGCCTTTATATAAAGCAAACATAAATGGTTCCTCACAAAAAAAGGTTTTGACCTTTGAAGAAAACTTGTAAACATGACCTACTTTCAGGCCTGGCCAGTTTTCCATGACAAATGTTGTTATTTGCTTCCTCTGGCTATTAGTATCGATGAGGACTGTACTAAGACTTAAAAAAGAAAACTGTTGCTGCACACTCATGTGCTGATATCAAATATCTATATTTGCTACAAAATCATTAGTTACAACTCTTTTTTTTTTTTCGACTCTTATTTTTAGTGTGAGAGAGCCTTCTTGATTGATTACCCGCTTTACGCTTATTGCAGTGTTGAGCTCTTAGTGCTGCTTTTGCTTAGAAAATGTTTGATTATGATGGATTCAAGTGAATCACAGACCATTTGACGTGACAATTCTCTTGACCGTCTCTTTTGCAGTTGTCAGCTCAACTTTGAAGAAATTGTATAAAGATGGAGAACATATCTTGAACTGCTGCTACCACCCCGTTTTGTGAAACTAAATTTCTGTTTGTCCATTTCTAGTACATGTATAGATAATACCAAATTATTTTCCATTCGATTTAATGTTTGGATGTAAAATGTGTGTTATTGCTGCTTTATATGTTACAATTGAGCTTGTAATACAATCAAAACTTCCACAGCTATGTTGATTCATTTTAATTTTGGTTCCAAAGGAAAACTTGTTTGGTAGGATTGCACCCTTCTGTAAAAAAAAAAATTGGCTTTTGCTTTGCATATTCTTTTATTTGTGATATCTTCTGTTGGATTTGTAGCGTTCTTACAACGGGGGTTTCTTTAGGTCTCGAAATTTTGGCATGTTTGTATATCATTGCCTTCAATTTTTTAAAAAACAATTAGGGTAAATTGCAGTAAACTTCCCCAACCTTTACACACTTTTGCACTTTCGTCCCAAACCTTTTTTCAACATCTGTGCCCCCCCAACCTTTAATAATTTGGCGGTATTAATCCAAATTGATAGATTCCATTCAATGCTCCGTGAGTCAACTAGTTTACAACTCAAGCAGTCCCGTCCGATTTGAAACCGTTATTATGCTTCATCATAAATATTCATGTAACGAAGACTGAGATCGTTAATGTACTACTTCCGCAGGGGAACCTTCTTCGGCTGATCGCTCATTGGCTGTCAATTCAATTTTTTCCGAAGAGTACTCTGTATCAAATGTTTATATATATGTTGTATCAATAAACAATCCCATATACTATGAACTAAGCCATATGAGAAGACACATCTCCTTTTGATTTCAATTCAAATTAGGGACACCTTCAATGGTTGCCTCTTGGGACCAAATTTCACTCAGAATTTCATACGAATATCCATTGCCAATATCAATCCCCTTACTGAAACTGACATTGCCAAACAAGAAATTTTCTCCAAGCCGAGCAAATGTTTCCGAAATGGTCGAATCTTGTCGGGATGATGAAGAAAAACTTGGGCATCTCTTACTGTCTGTTAAACATGGCATTATAGGAGATGTCTCTTGAACTGAAAATGTGGGAACCAAAGTGTTGGTGGTTGAACTCGAGAGGTCGGTGATTGTTGTCGTGGTGGCGGCGGCGGCATTGGCGACTGCAGTGGTGGCGTCCATATTGTTTGCAGGGTGATAACCATATGCAGCTGCCATTGGCCTCTTCTTTAACTTGCTGTTCCAGTGGTTTTTCACATCATTGTCGGTTCTTCCGGGCGGATGAGATGCTATGATAGACCATCTATAAATTAAAAAAAAAAATGGTTAATTAATAAAAATTAAGAGACAAAATGTCTTAATATACTTAAAAACAACATTAAATAATTATATAATTTTATGTATAATCAAACTTGCCCAAGCTACTATAGAGAGTGTATATGATGTAGTCTTCTTCTAGTGTAAAAGCTTCGTGTTTTATATCCGGTCGAAGGTGATTAAGCCACCGGAGATGACAACTCTTGCCACAACGGTTAAGACCTGAGGCACGAGGATAAATTATCAGTGAACAAAACTAGATAATGTGCTAGACTACAACAATTAACTTATTTTTGAGAAAAACATGTTATACTTAGGAATAAGTAGTACTAGACAATGCAATTGATAGAATTTTAAGTTATTTTTGTTTCTTAATACTGTCGAATAATATAGTGAAGTTGAGAATCCATTCGATAAAACATGCTAGAAAATCATTAACCTTGAACATTATGTAGCCATTGTTGGTATTGAACATATATACCATATAAAAATGGTCCCAACTCTGACAAAGAACAGTCTGATGTCTAGTGCATGATCATAGAGCAAAAATAGAAATAAAAATGAACTCCTGATCAATGTCAACAAGATCAAATTTACTGAATAGGGCAACCCTTTTAAAGAAAATTGACAACTGAACATGAATTGTATTGAAATGAAAAACCCTAGTCAAGTTTTGGTAAAAGAGAGTGTGTTCTGTGTGTATGTGTGTGGGGGGAGAGAGAGAGAGAGACCAGCTTTGTGAGGAAAGGTTATCCAGTTGCCACCAGTGCCATATTTTTTAATGTAATTCCTGATCAGGGTTGCATCTTCTTCTGGAGACCAAAGTCCCTTTTTCACTTTAGTCTTACCGCAGCAAGGAGTTTTCCCCATGGCTAGCTGCCTACAACATAATTTCTACACACGTAGAGAGAGAGAGAAGAAAATTATATAGACAGGCAAGTGCCTGGTAATTTACATTGTAACAAGGAAGTTAAGTGCAGACATTTTATTGCATCAAATTATTGCAACTTTTAGTCCTTTTAGCATGCTTGACTTTGCAGAAACTTTAGACTTTTCCACTTCTATTTTTGCCTCAAATCTTCTAGGTAAAGGTTGGTGACGTGGTCAAAATATAGCAATTGATCATTTCAAATTTTCTTCGTTTTTTGTGGGATTAGATTTAATTTATTTTTTTATTCTTTTGGGGTGTGATGGTTGCGTTTATGGTTCAATTGTGAAATGAAACTTCGTCTATGTTCTTCACCCGACTCCAAAGTTATATAACGAGGAAGGTTACGATAGTTAAGTTTGACAGAATTTTTAAGCATATAAAATGAACATTGCCAAACATGGCTTCAAGCCATGCAGAAAATCAACTTCGTTTTGCCCTTTTCAATACTAAAAAAAGTGGCTATGACTTTTTACAAATTGAAAGTTTTGAAGCCTGAAGATAGCGTTGTACTTAGAGCCTGTTCGGTAACAATTTAGTAATATTATTATAGTATTGAATAAGAAAATAAAAAGTTAAAAAGTATTGTTTGTAATTCTGCAATGCCAAACAAGCACTAATTAAAGGCTATTAACAAGAAATTTGGTGAAAAAGTTTGCCTCCTTCGAAACAAGGTTTTTCTTTATGAGTTAACATCTATTTAATTAATAATCATACGTACTTATGTAGTTATCGATCCAGAAAAGTGATACTAAACAAAAGTGGTATCGACAAAGGGAAAATCATGTCAAAAATCCGTTCCTAAGGATATCAATATCGGATTTTATTCCACGTTCTTTGATATACAATTTTTCAAAAATTTCAAAGCAAAATAGTTAATTTTTTTTTATTTTTTTTTTTTAGCAACAGAATTTGCAGTTAACAAAGTCTTTGCGTTTTAAAATAAATATGTACAATAGAAAAATTATCATTAACAAGGTGAAAATTCCCTGGATTTTTGATTTTTTTTTAACTATGATTTGCAACGGGATTTTCTTGAGGGACTATTTCCCGAATTATCTAATTGATGTCTTCGAGAAAAAAAAAATTAAAAACAAAGTTTATAACAGAATTTTGAAATCGGATTTTTCCATTGAAAACTTCATTACATAATTCTTCACTGAATTCTTTTATTTAGGGGGTGTTTGAGCTACATTATTTTGGAAGAATGTATTCTGAAATAGTAGATTGATGGAGAATTTGTGGTTGAAAAAGAAGGAAAAAGTATTGATGTGATAGAAAATATTTTTTTTTTTTATTGAAGAATGTGTGGATGAAAATGAGTAAAAGAATGAGAATGAAAAGTTTTAGATTTGTGTATAATATTATTTTATCTGGAGAATGTATGATTGAAAGGAAGAACGAGAAAAAATGGGTGTCAAACGGGGGCATAATAAATAATGTCACGAAGAATTGCCCCGCTAGGTGCAAAATGGAAGTCAGATTGCAAACTTTGAATTACACTGTGGGAATCCTTCCAACCACCTCGACCTCGACCTCGACCTCAAGCTCATTTTCTTTGGCAAGGACCAATCCATCGCGAATAACATTTGCTTCAGCATCATCAACCCAAAGAAAGCACCTTACACTCCTTATTTTGTGCCGCCATAACCACTCTCAAATGATCCGGGATGACATCCCCTATTTGTATAATATCCTCCTCGACTTGCATCTCGTTTTGCATCTATTTTTAATTTGAAGTTGTCGAATTAAAAAAAAAAAAAAACAAAAAAAAAAACAACAACAACAACACCAGTAGCAGCAATATAGTCCAAACTTAGTCCACGAATAATCCCAGGAACGATGCTATAAGTATAAGGAAATTTCACGGACTACACACAGAAATTTAAAATGAATGGATTGGATTCAAACATGGAGGGAAACACACAAATACATGCCCAGAATTTTTTCAATTCAAAATTTTGTACAAAATCTGGCAACATTTCATGTACTCAAGGAATTTTTCTAATCCCAGACTCCATTTTAATTATGTCCCATATCAGAGTATTGACGATTATGTTTTCTTTTACTTATAATTTTAAAAAACAGAACCTTCCCAAACAATGTAAAAAGTTATTTCAACCATCATAGCCTTTTATTGGGCAAGTGAATAAACAAATAGCCAAACAGATCCCAAGAATGCTCCCATTACACTTTGTCGTGGTAAAAAAAGGAGACAATAATGTAAAATGCAAATCTCAAGAAAATCCCACCCAGTTTAATCACTTGCGACATTTGAATTAAAATAAGGAAACTTTGTCTCTTGTGTCGGCCGTTTTTGTTCTTTTTAAGGAGGAATTGCAGTGCCGACAGTAGATTCTCGATAATTTAATATTCCAAAATTTTGTAACTTTGGTTAAATAATATTTTAGATTGATCCCGACTTATCGATAGTGTGCTAAATTAACAATTCATTAAATTTATGAGATAATGCATTATTATTATTAAAAAATCATATAGATTCCACGTAATATATAACTTAATATTGCTTATGATTAAACTATGAGCTCTTTCTATTATTGTTTGTATTGTTCTTAAAATTGATTGTCAGACCTGTTTGAGCTGTATTGAAATTTTCATTTTCATTATTCTATTCATTTTTAATTATACATTTTTCAGTAAAATAATATTTTATATTACATCAATAATTTTTTTTTTCAACCACACATTTTCCATCAATCGACTATTTCAAGATACATTATTCTAAAATAATGTGGTTCAAGCACATCCTAGATCTCATTTGTAATTTTTTTTTTAACACGATAATAAGATTTGTTGTGGTTTTTTAAACCCTTGTTTGGTCCGCATTATTTTCAAAATGCATTTTTTCGTCTCTTATTTTCAATAAAATAATATTATACGTATAACCAATTTTTTTTTTCTATTTTTAACTACACATTCTCTCTCAAAATACTATTTTAGAATACATTTTAAGGAAAAAATGGGGCTCAAACGGCGCTAATACCGCAACAAAAGAGTGTCAATGTTGATTGTTGATTTCTTTACACCTTTGAAATGAGAAACTACTGTCGTATTACTATGACTTTTGGTTTATTTAGATAGAGAATTTGCTTGGTTAAATATTTGTAAAATGGAATAATATAGTAGATTCTTGAATTTTACTTGATTAAACAAATACATAGTTAGAAAAACTAAATACCAGTATAAATTATTTATAAAAATAAGGAATATAGGGATAAGCAATAGTTATCAATTAATAAGTAAATAATTAATTTATTGATATTTAACATTCACTAAATTAATAGATTTTCCAGTGTACCAAGGCTATTATTTATAGAGGTTTAATTGTAATACATTGGCTTATTTCTTTTTAAAATCTACGAAAACCTCTCGTGCAAGTCGAAGATGGAGAAAAATGTATTATTAGCTTTTAATTTATACCTCGGATAAAAAGTTGGTTACAAATCTCTAAAAAGGATAAACTAACTCCATACATCTAAAAAATGAGCTATTTAGTCCTAACCTTTTAGAATTTTAAGACCGGTTTAACTTTGAAATCAAAATGTAACTTCAGAAAATTGGACTTTTAATGAGTTTATGTGATGGTTTGACAGAAAGTTGCTCGTTTATATAAGTTAGAGATCTATTCTCTACTATAACATTGAGTCAAGTCGAATTATGGCACTATTGATTTATTTTATTCTTACACCTCACTTCAGCTTGAACATCTTTCGATCGACTCGATCTTCAAACTCGGCATTCGAGACTCTCTCATTGTTCGACATGAGTTTGACCTTTAGACGTGGCCTCATTTGATGCTTAAGGTTGGCCTTCTATTTGCCCAATTATTGACTTTAATCATCATGTCAATTCAATCAATTTCACAATGTCTAGTCATTTTTTCAGTTCAACAAGTTGATTATAAAAAAATAAAAATGCGACAAAGTGAAGGCTAAGAAACTGGGGGTGATCGCTGATTATCTTGCTGGGGCCTGAGAATGGTAGATGCCACCAAATTGATCATTACCCTCAATCTAAACTATAGTATTAATGAACAATATATTATACTTAATCTAGTGCATAATAATCTATTTTATAACAACTTGTACCATACACATTTCTTTTCTTTAATATAGAATTGAATAGTCCCGCGGAATTGAACCAAACTAGATTCGTCTGGTCTTCTGGACTTTACGTCTAAATTTTAAAATCGAACGAAATCTACCAATTACAAAAATAGTTTTTATGTTGTTTATACTATAGATTGAATCAATCCATTCGATTCATATAAGTTAATTTCCTCCGTCCATATCATGTAAAATTTTCTTGAAACCAGTTACTTTTCACCGAGGAAATATAGACCGCTAATAATCACTCTAAAAGTGGACAAACAAGGCAAATAATTAAAATTGCCCACTTGAAAAGAGATTATTTTGTAAGTATATGTTGAATTTAATTTAAAATTGCAAGCATCAATAATGTATGAAGTAAAGTGAGGATAAGACTAATGAGGACATGCTTATCCATATCACACAGGACATATCATAAACCTTAATTGGTAAGTCGAATATTGGATAAAGTTATTATATTAATACTCAGTAGCACCTAGTTTAATTATGTTGTTGGTAAAGCCATATTCTTTATTATTTATCATGGAATAATAAAATGGTTATTATTACTTATGGCCCCTCAACTTTGCACTTAAATGACCAAATACCACTGAACTATACAAAATATTTAATTCAAATCAATGGGGTTTGGCGTCCGTTTTTGAATTGAACATCCATGTCTGTGTTCCAATTTATAGGATTTAATTGAAAATCCTACAATTTGATGTGAAGAAGAAAGATTTTCAGTTAAAAATGGACGTTAATTTGAATAAGCGATCTGAAATTAAATATTTTGTGAACTTTAATTATGAGCCTAAAATAAATTAAAACTCAGTAGTCAATGTGGCATCAAGTGCAAACTTCGATGACCATAAGGGTGTATTTGATTGCAAGTATGAAATTTTTATAAAAAGAAAATAAGGGAGTGTTTGACTGCGACTTGCGATTATAAAATTTGTATGGAAAGAAAATAAATTTTAAACAATTGGATTGCCTAAAATTTATTTGTATGTAAATTATTAATTAAATGTGTTTGATTGAATTAGTTTTCAACTTATAAAATATTATATTTGTCAATTTTTTATTAGTGAGTATATAATAGAGAATTGATAGATACGAGAAAGAAAGAGAAAATGAATTACGTGAAAAATAAAAACCACCTTCCCCTAAAGAAAGTATTTTCCTTATTTTCGAAAAAAATATAGTCATGTGATCAAAAGCTGAAAATATTTTTCATTTAGAAAATGTTATACTTGTCCAACTTTTATTGACAGGTGGACGAGAGAGAGAGAGGGGGAGAGAATTGTCAAGAAAATTAAAAAAAAAATGTTAAACCGTAAACGAAAATGTTTACTTATTTTTGAGAAAAATATGATTATTTGATCAACTTCTGAAAAATCCTTTTAACAAAAAAATGTCAATCAAACTCTAAAAGTAAGAATTTTAGTGAAAAATGACATTTTTTATGAAAAATAAAGTGAATTAAACACAAAAATTAACTCGTAATAAAATAGAAAGCATACTCGAATTGAAAATTAATTTACAGCATGAGATTTTAATATTGAAAATCAGAAATCAAATTATCCACTAATCATCATGGCAATCCTCTTCAACAAAAATAAAGTCAACCAGTAAAATTCACAGTCAAAAGCCATCGACCCGATTGCTAATGATCCAAAACCGGATGGTTATTTTACAAGTTCTGAAACCCACCCAAAATCAGTATCCGAAATGCATGGGTCGACTCGATGGAGCGAGTTTTCTTTACTGAGTTTCGCATAGATTTTAGCCCGCACGTCCCTACCAGACTCCACTTTCTCCATTACTGGTTCCTCTTCGGCGGTGGTTTCCAAAAGGTCGAACACACTGAGTCCGGACCGAGTACGGGTCCAAACCGGAGTTGATGGCAAACTCCAGAATCCGGGTCGGACAGCTGGCGGGCTCCGACGAGGCGACTCGAAACCGGATCCCATTTGAAGGCCCCAAGTTGGTGGGCTCATGCTAAGGCCCATCCGCAACACAGGTGGCGACCCAGTCGCAGGAGACGAAGTTGGAGAATGTCCAAAAGCATTTCTAGAGGACGACTCCTGACCGATTCGACTCGGGGAGCAATCCGGACTCGTGTAGGAAAATACACGGAGCTGATCCGCTGTGTGGGCGAAGAAACAGACGCGGCGCCGGCAGTGGGTACCATCCTTGCAAGGCTGCGAACGGTAGCGAGCCGGGTGGAGCCAGCTCTCAAATACGCCGTGTGAGTATTCACACGAATCTCCCTTTCTACACAATCCCTTCTTGAAGTCAGGGCATCCTGCGGCTGAATATTGAAACTTCCGGGGATCCCTCCGGCGAGCCTTCTCGCCTGGATGAGCAAACGGGCAATCTGTCCAGTCATGTGACCTTACACGTACACACATCTTCACCTTAAACTCAAACATCCGAAAATCATCGCAAGAAAATGCATCCACCGGAAAATCAAAATCATCAAACAGATCTTCTTGTACCATTACGACGCCATTTCCTTTTTCTTCCGTTACAACGCCGTCTTTGTTCGACTGTATATGACGTTGTAATGCTGTACAAATGTTAAGGGGTGTGTGAATGGTGGCCGTTGGATCGTCTGCAAAATGGTAGTTACATGATGGTGGGATTAGAACTGTGGGATTTGATCGAGGTGGATTTCCGATCATCTTCATCATTTTTTGTTTTCAGAAGTTTCACGGTACAGACACTACTGTCATACGTACTATCACAATGGATTGCTTGCTGGCTGGCTGGCCCATTTAAATATAAATTGGTTTTTGACCGTGGTTAAAAAGCTTGCTTAACCATGGTAAAAATAAATAAATAAATAAATAAAAATCTATGGCTCGTCCAAACAGCAATTATACGTACTTCAATATATACATGCATACATAGTGTATATATGCGAAAATTTAGGATTCCTTTTTCCCTTTTATAATTCTTACACTGCGAGCTGCTTCAGAGGTACGGCCCTTTTAAATGGTCAATTAATAAAAATTAAGAGAGAAAATGTCGTAATTAACATTAAATAATTAAATAATTTGATGGATAAGACCTGAGGCACGAGGATAAATTCACAGCGAACAAACTAGATAATGTGCTAGACAATGCAATGTACAACAATTAACTTATACTTGGGAATAAGTAGTACTAAACAATTGCAATTGATAAAATTTTAACTTATTTTTGTTTCTTAATACTGTCGAATAAGATAGAGAAGTTTAGAATTCAGTCGATAAAATATGCTAAAAAATCAACCTTGAACATTAAGTAGCCATTGTTGGGATTGAACATA
>CAIGRS010107498.1:0-13882 GCA_903798395.1 Fraxinus floribunda | reverse complement strand
GAATAGTGACTTTTTTGGAGAATGTGTGGTTAAAAAGTATAAAAAAGTTGAATTTATGTGTAAAATATTTTATTGTGTGAATATATGGTTGAAAATGAGTTTGAGAAAATAAGAATTTTGATTTAATGGATGTCAAACAGGGGCATAGTCTCAGGGAAGCTAGGGAAGGAACCACTTAATCAGTCAAGAAACAAGACTGGATTGTACATTCTAATAACAGATGCTATTAATTGGAGGATCATTATGCATATCTAATGATCAGGGACAGATATACTTTTCATGAACTACCTTTTTGCCTCAGTGCTTTAGAATAGGAGTATAATTTGTTAAGGGATATATATCCCACATCGATAAATGATATTGACACAGACCATTTAATAAAGATCTTGAGCTATTACTCTTAACAAGATTGACCTTTTAAGATGGAACCCTAAATCCTAACATGGTATCAGAGCCTATTATGCTCCTACGAACGATTTGATCCTGTTAAGACTCTAAAATGAGCACGGGATTTCAAGATTGGTCTGCCCAAATGAGCCACCATCTTGCGGGAGCATGTTAAAGGTTCAAATCTTAACATAGTATCAGAGACCATTATGCTCCACCGCGCGATTCGATCCCGTTAAGACTCTAAGATGGGCACGTGAATTTCAAGATTAGTCTGCTCAAATGAGCCACCATCTAGCAGTGGCGTGTTAAGGGATATATATCCCACGTCGATAAATGATGTTGACACAGACCAATTAATAAAGTTCTTGGGCTATTCCTCTTAACAAGGTTGACATTTTAAGATGGAACTCCAAATCTTAACATAATTCTGATGCTGGATTGGTTGTTGAGTAATTTTCTTGCTGTGAAATATCCAGAATTATTCGTATATGTACAGAATGCATGACGCTGAAGCTCAACTCTTTCTTAGCACTTATTTGTGAAGCTAGCACTGAAGGAATATCTTCATTTCTTTTGTAGATTGGATTTTAAAGGGTTTTTTTATACCTTTTGTACTGTGTTCGTCGAGTTTTGAACCTTTACAATAATTGTAATCCCTCCACAAACCATGATGAGTTTTGTACTCTTTATCAGGCAGATGTTATAATGACCTTAGCTGGATCTAACGGAGGATCTTGGTCAACAACTTACACTCCAAAATCTGCATCAGGGCCTCCGACTGGAGATAATTGTATACCTAGCGATGCAGGCATCGCTATACCAAGGGAGTTGCACGAGGGGACATCAGATGGAGGGAAATCCCACCATGGTTTTGGCTCCGGTGATTACCAATTTCTTATCCCAATTGTTTACACTCTCATAAAATTTGTTAGTGCCAAATTTTTCACTATGGCAATGGAATTTACTCCAAGTTTTATGCAAATAGTAGGTAATTATCAAGTGAACATCATTGAGATTCGAGATGACCTCCTTTTATGAGAGTTACATCACATGGCTTTAGCTTTATGCCAATCTATACTTGCACTTTCCTAAATATTGAATGTGGTGACACTTATATATAGAATTGGATGCATATTGTAGGCAGTCGTCCGGGGGGTATCATAACAAAAGAATCAAAAAGCGGGGGAGCATCCGAGGTCAATGCTGGAGGTAAAGGCGAGGCGTAAGGTTTAACTTGGCTTAGTTTGTGCTTGCTAAATGAATCTGTACTTCTGCAATTAGTATTTTGCATTACCTCCAGTGAGGACCAATCTTCCTAGCTCCATTATTTTTAAAGCTTTTCGTTCCTTTTTGTAATCTGTAAGCACTCAAATTAAGTATGAGATCCAGATATTTGCAGTCTTAAGAGGTTGATTTTTCTATATTAACAGAAGTACATCTCGGAATATGCATAAAGAATCTGAGATTCTTGTGAGCATTTTGAGATACTTATCGTTTGATCGAAGCCTTGTGCTAGTAACGCCGTACATATTATCCGTAATAATCATGCTTGGTGTACAATCATGGATTACAATTTGGTTGACATGTCACTTGACATTCACCAACACACGTCATCCATAGTTGTACAAATAGATTAATCCTATCCGTAATGTCCATTTACTGTGTGGAGTGTAATCATATTGTATGCTTATGTTCAGCCTGATGTTACATTGGGTTTGTTTTGTGATTTCATCATGTATATTATTGCTATTGTAAGAAGGGATTAGGCCTTTAATCCCCGGCCTAATCCCTAGCATTGTCTATGATATTGTTTGCCCTGTTTAAAAAAGTTGATTAAATGTGTAGTTGAAAAGTTGACAAGAGTTGTGGTTTATGGATTCCACAATTGATTTTTGATATCTTAATTTTTTATCTAACTTTTTTAGTTAAATCAAACAGTTTGTAACATATTTCTTGAAATTCGGGTTCCTGTACCATTTTTGTTGGATTTATCGAGTAGGCGAGAAATGAACAATATCGACTTGTTACCACATAAAAAATCAACGATTGGCAAGGCAGTAGTATATTGCAGATGCAGATGTCTCCTGCAAACAGGAAGTAAACTGAGAAGTGCAAACTTGTATACATAATCAAATCTCATGGTTTCTAGTATGGCTATTTTTCTTGTAAATCAATTATGATCATTAAACTCTTGCTCAACCTTTAAATCAGCAAATGTTGTTTAGTTTCAAATACAACTATGTCCGTTCAATCTGAACTAGACTTGGGCAGATCTCTTCGTATTAGTGTGAGATCATGAAACTCGATCACGAAGTCTCTCGTTCCTTGCACATTCTTCCTGCCATTTGAAGGACATAATAAGTAAAGTAAGTAGAAAAGTTACTTATTATAGCGATCGCAAGATAAGACTCCAGCGTTACTTTCAAAATTATGAACATTTTTTTAAGTCCAAAGTTAAAATTTAAAATGTTAATAATTTTTTTTTAGCCAAACACACTCACCTAAGCTTAAAAAGTTTATTTATAAATGAAGGTTTTAAATAAATAATTCTTTTATTAGTAAAAATTAGAAATAACTCCATCGTTTTAACAAAAAACACTTCAATTTTTAAAAGTAAAATACCCGAACTTGTTTGAAAATTCAAAAGAAACTTTTTATGTTTCTTCAAGCTTAGCAACAACGCTAAATCTGGCAAATTGTATCTCCATCAGTGGGATACCTGGAAAAGTTTCAAGAGAGAATGGCCGTGTCTTTGCTCTGAAATTGCAGCTGCATATTTTTCCTTTAGAGACTCACAAATTTGTTGTTCTGATTGCAGTTTAGTTTGCGCTTTTCCATGCCTCTGGAAATTTATGCAGAGGGAAAATCACTCGTCGAAAAAGTTTGATGAAAATCACGACATCATTAGAAGATCAGTTACTTTGAGAAGCTGTTCTAGTTTGAGTAAACATTATTAGAGCATCTTCAATGGTGGTGTAAAATAGAGATTTAGATCTCCAAAGTGATAGGAAACCTCCTCCAATGGCAAAAAATGTAAAAAAAGATGTGAATTTACATTTTTTTTTTTCATTCACAATAGACAAAAAGTGAATCACATCTTTTTTTTCATTCACATAGACAAAAAGTGAATTTCGATCTTCTCATTAGAGCAGAATTTGGATTTAGATTCATCAGGGTGTAAATGAGGATGTTATGATTTTAGAGATACCAATTTGCACCCAACTTTACACCACCATTGGAGATGCTCTTAGGGTCCATATAAGTTTACTAAGGGCGTCTATGAGATTGCTTCTGCTTCTTGGAAGAAGAGCTTTTTGAGAAGCCACCTTGGACAACTTCTTCTAAAAGCTCTTCTACACTTTCTGAAACTCATCCAAACAGGCCCAACATCAGCTTTTAGACTCAGAAGCAGTTCAAGAGCCCGTATGAGCCCTAAGCAGTAAGCACGTTGTATACTAACTGTATCCCCTACTCTGTATTGTTGAAAGGTCAGAAATGGGTACCTGCTGAATTCCCTTTAATATTCCCTCCAATGAGTCGATGAGTTTGATACGCCCATCAGCACTAGTAATAGCATCTTGGAACTGCATGAGATTGAATGTAAGAGAGACAGAATTAATATAAGCACTATCCATCATCACAGTGGAATACATAAGTTTGCATAAGCATAATATTAAAAGCATATAAATCTAGACCTGCATGCTTATGGAGTTCAACAAGGATGTCTCCTTTAGCATCAATTCTTTTATCTCCATCAATGCGTTATAGGTATCATAGTGCTTACGAGTTTGCCGAAGCTTTTTCTGCAGACAAGCATTGGAAGGTGCAGTTCATTTAGCTAAGTGATGATTAAAGAAATCTTGCAGAAGCACAATAAAACCATTTTTATACCTGAATTTGAGTATAAAGTTCTGAAAACCGCAGCTCATACCTGAA
Source organism: Fraxinus floribunda (assembly GCA_903798395.1). NCBI lineage: Eukaryota > Viridiplantae > Streptophyta > Magnoliopsida > Lamiales > Oleaceae > Fraxinus > Fraxinus floribunda. The sequence continues at coordinate 9,556 of CAIGRS010107498.1, read as the reverse complement.
ATTTCAGTTGAGAGAAAAAATTAAATTATTACTACTTGGAACAAGAAAGAGAGTTTTACTCTTTGACCAAGTCTCCAAGTCTTAAAATTTGAGAACATAAGCTCGTAAGTGGCAAATAAGCCCATGGCTCATAAACCATGAACCTCACACACAAATTCACTTTCATCACTTACTACTACAAAATGCTCGATATTAAACTCATTAAGTACAAGGCGGAACTTCAAAAACTGAACCGTAGTTGCTTTAAACAAATGCCTTTTGAGACGCACATTTGACCTAAAATAAGTAAATTTTACAAGATGAAAGGACATCAAAGAGACTTGTAGCCTGTAGGAGAAAAAAAGGTAGCGGAAGCTGAGAAATGTACTGAATAAGTTCAGCTTGTGATGGCACTTCATCAAGTTGCCTCTTCAGCAATACAATTGCCCGGAGTTTTGCTGCAAGTTCCTATCATGAAAGCAGGAAAACCACACATCACCTTCAAACATTAGTTCGGAAATTTATCTTTCAGTACTGACAAGGAAATGACAGAAACTAACAAATGGCTAGGAAATACATAATTCTAATACATGGACCATAATTATGCAACTTCTGGAAAAAGATCAAAGTTTTCCTTTCAAAAAGCAGTAACCATTCTTCAGTAATACCTAAATATAAACAAAACCTGTCACAGACAACATCACCGTTGAACAACACCAGTTTCTTTCTTAATAGATCCATTACATCCAATTCATTTAATATCATGTTTGGTTTAGCTTAAAGTAAAAAGAGAAGCCAGAATTGGCTGCTTTTTGGCTTTCCTGGGCAGTACCACAGTATCAAGAGTGATACTCCCCCAAAAAAGCTAGCTTCTTCTACAAAAGAAGCAAAGCCAAACATGCTCTAAATATCAATATGCAAAAGGCTTATGTATTATTGTGATCTTCCTTGGAAATCCAATATATACAAACAAAACAACCCTTAAAGGACAAAAACTTAAAATCTTAGCAAAAAGATGATGTTGAGGAGCCAACAACTAAGAATGCATCTCAACCACCCAAAATTAGCTAAATCTTGATAAGTAAAGCCAAGTTCTTGACGTTATAGAAACAAATTTCAAGGATTAGTTGTTAGCTACAATCAACAATGTTGACTTGAACAAACAGCAAGTTTCTGGGGGGAAAATGTATGTCTTTATCATTTATATGCACATAAATTATCCAGCAAGTACGACCTTAATGGCCTACAGAGTTAGAGAAACTAACAGAGACAAAATGTACAAAATGGAAATGAAGAGTTGCATCATTGAATGTAAGATCTAGATGAAGTAAACATGAAAATGCACATAACATGAGCCATGTATTGAGTTTAATGGTATCCAAGTGTTCTTCAGTTCACAGTGACATGCACTTCAGAAAAATGACGGCAAACAGTTATTGAAAATCTTCCTGGTCAGAAGAAAGGCAGAAAGTCAGACCTCAAATCAACTTGTAAACTTGATATATCTCAAAATCAAAACCAGAGATCCTCATTGCTGCCACCTTTGAGGAAAATAAGTTCAAAAGGTCCATATTTTGCGGGAACTTTGAGCAAAAGAGATAAACAATTTTTTATTTTTATTTTTTTACTATAATTCAAAAATGTTATCAAGTGTCCAACAACTTGCAACGTCAGAATTCTGAACTGGCAAACAGACGTGAAAACTCATGCCTTGAATAGCAAAGACCTAATGATCATGCTTGATATTTACTTATAAAAACTTATGGAGTGCTTGTCTAACCTTCTTTGCCAACTCCAGTCTCTTGTTACAGTCTTGTATCGAATGAACAAGACTATCTGAATGCTCATTCCCATCCTCACCATTATCTAATATTTTCTCCATCTCATTAACCTTTCCTTGCAATTTTGAACACTCTAAACTGCAGTGGGACTGAAAATCGGATTCCTGCCTCTCAAGTGCCTGAACAAACGTTCAGCCTGGACTCAGCCACGTTTAATAAGCTAAAGGAAAAATAACTTAAGCGGCATAAAATGTTTAAAGAAAAAAAAGAGAAAAATCCAAAATCCATGTATGAACAAAGGTACGCAAAATTCTAAGAATATATATCATCTTGGGGCAAGTTAAAACACTGATAAATGGAAGACAAATTTTTTTTTCCCCTAGTTTTTATCAACACTTTCTAAATCCTTCAATTGAGAAACAAACATTCACAGAAATATGATCCATGTTTCCACCTCTCAAGATTAGAGTAGGGCTACATTAGGCAGCATGGTATCAGGACCTGGTAATTGGGGGAAAAACAAAGCAGAAAGTTTGGTTTCATTCAAACTTGAACTGAAATTGTACTGAAATCATATTTCTAAGGCTCAAACTCCTTGCCGCCAAATGCAGCACAAGTAGACCTGGCAAGAGGGAACGTAGCCAATGAATAATAATCGGCAATTCCAGAAAAGGAATCATGAAATAACCTTCAAGGATTCCAAAATAGAAACCAGTCTCCAACCTAGTGAAGAATCAGGGCAGTCTTTATCGATTCTTTCTCGTATAATTTGTATTTCATCCAAAATACTAGCTTTCCTTCGATTCTGAAAAACACAACATTGCTAATAGTGAAGATATTTACTAACAGAAACGTATAAAGAAAAAATAAAATGTTCAAACCATTAAAGAACACATAATTGAAAATGCAAACTCACTAACCAATTCTTCAAGATTTTCCGTTAGTTGATCTTCAACAGTCCGCAATCCCTCATCATTCTGCCAGTAAAATAAAATTAACAACGAGAAATTAATTCAACCTGATCAAATTTTACCTAATGGATGTCCAGTCATTATAGCAGATTATATTTGGTGATCAGTTCGAGTTAAACAAATTGAACTCATATTGGAAAGTCCATGCGATTCATTCAACGTGGATTAAACAGAAACAAGTACTGATAAAACAGGTGAAATTACCTCATCTTTCGCCATTGTTGGGTCAAAATCGGATGCTTTTGACAATGCAAAAAACCTATTGAAATCACAAATTATGCAGAAGGGTCCTGGAATTAGAGCTAACTCCAAGTTTAGATGAATTAAAGACACATTATCACAATTGATTTATACGGATTATTGATTACGCGTGATAGAATTGAAAAGTTGTCATTCACCCTCACTCGCCTAGGTATTGCTAATTATAATAGTAGGTAGAAGGTTGGGGTTAAAAGTGGATAAGAAAAAGAATGGGGACATAATTATTAAATTATAAACGTTTGAGGATTTGAAGTGAAATTTAGAAAATTAAATTCGGAACCTCCGCTGTTTTAAACAAACCAAACACGCCCTTAAAAGTTTAAAAACAAAGAACCCAAAAAGAACACTCTTTTAAAACCCTAGAACGCTCTCTCTTTCTCTCTGTCTCTCACTCTCTCGCACGCGTGAAAGACTTGCTATTAACAATGGCGACTATGATGGTAAGTTTAATATCTCTTCCCCAAAACTATGTAATGTGCATCTGTGTCTGTGTAAAGTTGTACGCTTTTGTGTCATTTCACATTGTATTACTCTCTGTACCCATTGATGTTTTTTTATCCATTTCTCAGCTAGTAGAGTCTAGTCTAGGAGTACTCAGTTCATTAATTGTAGGGGACAACGATAATTATTAAAGGTTACTAACTGCGTATTTTCAGTGAAGATGGAGTGGGGAAAATTCTGAAAATTGAGATTTATATTTCCGGTTCTACTTAACTTATGAATGTTACTAGTTAATTATTGACGGGTTTACATTTTCTATCAAGGAAATGCCATTAGGAGTAGAGAAATTGAACATGTTCAACTTTCGCAGTCCAGTTAAAGTTAAGATCCGCATATTAAAAATTGAGTCCCCTGGAAAGAAGACAGTATAACTGACTTTGGCGATTGTGAAGCTAGATGGACATCAATTTTTTTGGATCATAATAAATTTATAAATGTAATGCGCTGAATATTTTCGACAGCCTTCTTCATTTACTTCAGCTTCTGTGGAATGCATTATCCTTCCCCTGCTTCTTTAATAACTTCTGAAACTTCAAGTTTTAGAAGTAAGCCGTTCTACTTTGCATGATAAATTGAGATTGCTGTTTTGATAACTCTGGAAATAATTTTAAGAGATAGCAAACACTCAGGGAGCAATTTTCAAGTTGTCACTCTTGTTATTTTTTATTTGTTGCAAATTTCCTGGTTATTGATTTGTTATAAGCAGCATTTCCATTTTATTCCTGTTTTAGTTTTTCTTTCCTTTCCAGAATCATTAAACTAATAATAGTTGATTTTATTAAAAAAGTCGAAAATATCAATTTTTTTGTGTTTTTTTTTTGTGTTTTTTGTATTCTTCGGTTCTTTGAATACAAAAGCTAAATCTGTTTGTCAAACAATAGCAACCTCAAATCATACTGCTGAAGGAAGGGACAGATACATCCCAAGGAAAACCACAGTTAATAAGCAACATAAATGCGTGTATGGCTGTGGCCGATGTAGTGCGGACCACTCTCGGTCCAAGGGGTATGGACAAGCTAATCCATGACGAGAAGGGAAACACTACCATTTCGAATGATGGGGCCACCATAATGAAGCTTCTTGACATAGTTCATCCTGCTGCAAAGATCCTCGTGGATATTGCCAAGTCACAAGACTCCGAGGTATCAATATCCTTGGAATTTTGTTGTTGTAGTCTCATTTTAGACATCAAAATTCTGGTTTCCTTGAAATAAATGTGAACAATTAGAACATATGTTTCCTCTCTAATATAAATGTTTAAATTGATTCAAAATGTAAGGTGCTTTTTATTTTTATTTTTTTGGAGCAAGTACTAGTTTGAAGATATAGACTAATCATAAATTAGGTTTGTGAGTAAATGAGGCTTGCTGGAAATTTGCCAACAATTTCCTTGACTTATTATTTTGAAGTTAAAAAATTGAGGGAGTTTTTCCTTGATAAGTTCAAGAGATCCACATCATTAGAGCTTCAACCTGTTGGTTTGCTTGAATGCTTTGTGCTTGGATAACAAAGAAGCTGAAAATTAGACATGCAATATCTGTTCTTTTCATCTTCAGTTAATGTGTTTGCTGAATCAAGTGCCTGCTGTTCGTCAAAACCTGCAACACACAATTGTCCGTTTAACGTGGCAGTCATTTGAAGCTTTAAATCAGTTACCTATACGGCGTCTTCTTCATGATCACTCTCTGTTTCTATATGGCTATGACATTGTCACCGCTCTATGTTGTTTTGTTCTGCAGGTTGGCGATGGAACCACTACAGTAGTTCTGCTTGCTGGGGAATTTCTAAAGGAAGCAAAACCATTCATTGAGGATGGAGTTCACTCTCAAAATCTTATAAGGAGTTATCGAACAGCTAGCCATTTGGTAATTTTTTTAAATCTTTTTTTGCCTTCTTGAATTTGGGCATAACCTGAGGTCTACATGTTTCTCATGTAATGTTTTCTGCAATAGGCCATTGAGAAAGTTAAAGAATTAGCTATTAGTATAGAGGGAAAAAGCTTAGAAGAAAAGAAGAATTTGTTGGCTAAATGTGCTGCTACAACACTCTCTTCGAAGCTTATTGGTGGTGAGAAGGAGTTCTTTGCATCCATGGTTGTGGATGCTGTCATTGCCATTGGAAACGACGATAGGCTAAATATGATTGGAATTAAGAAGGTATAAGAACCTGATGTTCATTCTTAAAACTTATATAAATTTTTCTCTTATATAAATCTTTCTTGCTTGTTTTCGATTGATTATGACACTTATTTTTCTGTATGGATGTGAATGTTTAGGTTATAAAAGTTTGGTTGCTTGGTATTACTTCTTTACATTGGTGCATTTTTGCATCTTGAACTCTTGTCAATAATATTGTTTGGAGTAGTTTAATTACGCTCTTAGCATTGTTGCTGTGATATTACAAATTTGAATGGGAGAAAATGTCCATTGCTGATAATTTCATTGCACATTTTGTTATAGTTTAGACGGTTAAGCTTAACTGTTGTGCTTTTATCTCAACAGTTTTATGGATCTCTAGACGTTGATGTATAGATAGATAGAATGTCTTTTGTTAGGCTTTTGGCTGATGTATTTAGGCATATTAACGGATGGATTCTCTTTGATTTATAGGGTGCACTATCTTAAAGCCTGTCAGTGAAATATTTGTTTTTTTTTTTCATAAGCAAGATTATGCAATATGCTATTTTTGTTGGCAAGAAACAAATGGAGTATATAAGATTTGTACCATAATTTGATTTAATGAAAAAGGAATTCTGAGAAGCAAGTTTTGAATAATTTTGCAGATTTTTGATTTATACCCTTATAATATTTTTTTAGAAAAAAGGCAAAAAAGAATTAGTAAGTTGTAGTCGGTCTGCTGGAAAAGGAAGTACTAATGGCATAGGAGCAAAGTAGGTAAACGGGAGTTTTAATTGAATTCGCCTGTGCCAACTCTGATGCTATGCTAGTATAATTTGCATTTATCATTTATGTTCTGTAATTGTAAAAGACAATAACATAGAGCAGGCAAGTTAATATTTTGTGCCGTGACAGCATTATGTAGAAAGAAATGCCACCACATTCTTTAGGTTGTTAAAGAATGTTCAATGCACAGGATTTAGTCAACTTAAGAAGTGAGACTCTGTGATTCATATATAAGCACACACAATTGACAGAGGTGATATCTTACAGGAGGGTACCATGCAGGTTTCTGATACAGCAGAGATGATTTTCATTTTCCCCAAATTATGAAATGTATTCACCATTTTGTGTAGATTGTCAAGTACTATTCTTATTGGCAACGTTCACGTACAAATGATGTGCATAAGTATGGGCCATGAAAACTAGGAAATCTATCTATAGTGTGGTGTGTGCCTGATATGATCTTTGTTTTGAGGCTCAGGGATCATAATATGGACATCACAATCCCTTCGTGTATTATTTAGGTAGAAGAATAGCCAACGATACTGGAAGCATGATCCAAGGTGCACTAATATATCATTTAACAATTTTAGCCCTTGAAATGTTTCTGAGACAGTTAGAACGAGTGGAACTGGAAATTATTGTTTTTACTCTAAACATAGAGCAGACTCTTTAACCTACTTTGCACTTGGCAGTTGCTGCACCTCATTCAAAAATTTGAATGTATTGGAGTATCTTGGTTCTTATTCGAAGTTTGGAATTTTCATAAAAAACTTTTTATTTGCTACATTTGATATATTCAGCAATGCAACTATCAAATAGAGTTGCTCTTAGATTATAGTGTACCTATGCCCTTTCTCCCTTTGTACTTGTACCTCAATGTACAGAAAATATCATTCTCACTGCTTTTGTAGGTTCCTGGAGGTAACATGAGGGATTCTTTTCTTGTGAATGGAGTTGCCTTCAAAAAGACATTCTCATATGCTGGTTTTGAACAGCAACCAAAGAAATTTGAAAATCCCAAGATACTTTTGTTAAACATAGAATTGGAGCTAAAATCAGAGAAAGAAAATGCTGAGATAAGGTAGGATTGACCTTATTAGATTTATTCTACTTCCTCCAATTTGACCTCTGGTAAGTACAGAGGATGCTTATTTAATTATTTTGGCTGGCAATTTTTTACACCCTCACAGGTTGTCAGATCCACTACAGTATCAATCAATTGTTGATGCTGAATGGAATATTATATACGACAAGTTGGACAAGTGTGTTAAGAGTGGAGCCAAAGTTGTTCTGTCACGGCTTGCTATTGGTGATCTGGCAACACAGGTGCTTACTGTAGTATTCTCTTTTTACTTGTTAACTCATTTTTTTTTTTTGAAGAAAATTCTTAATCCAAGCTATCAGCTGAACACATTGAGTTTTCGAAGAATCAGCATGTATATTTTTTGATTTGTTCAAGAAGCGCAGGTCTTGAACGGAATTTTGTTGCATATTTATGACACTAAATCGATCCAATTTCTGACAAAAACATTGTTTATAACTTTCACATTGATGTTGCAAGATTTGACGAGCCTACTTTTTATTGAAGTAGTGAAAGGCAATAATAATCCATGCCATAAGTGCATGCAGGGGCAATAGATGGGTTATGTCCAAATTCGTATTTTGGCTTTATAACGTTGTTAGGTAATGTAGTTTGTTATCTCTGTGATATGTATATTATGATTATTGAACTAAAAGGAAATCATTTTGGCAGAAGGTTATGTATCACATGGGCAATTTTGTGTAGAAAGAAGAATGATTTGAGTTCATAATTTTTATTTACAAGGGAAAATTTCTTAACTGCTGTTTGTTTGCAGTATTTTGCAGATCGAGACATATTTTGTGCAGGACGTGTTACTGAAGAAGATCTGCAACGGGTTGCTGCTGCTACTGGTGGAACAGTGCAAACAACCGTGAACAACATTGTTGATGAGGTTGGTCATAATTTTTATCATTGATTTAAACTGACCAAATGCATATTCCCTCCTCTTGAGGATGTTACAGTTTTTTTTTTTCGATAAATGTCTATTAATATCTGCTGATCCAAATGTCAACTTTTTCTTTTCCTGTGGATAAGGTTCTCGGTACTTGTGAGCTTTTCGAGGAGAGGCAAGTAGGAAATGAGCGATTTAATATATTTAGTGGATGCCCATCTGGTTGCACTGCCACTATAGTTCTGCGTGGTGGAGCAGATCAGGTTGGTGACTATTACTATTCTGCACATTGTTGCGTGATTTAGACTTTGTCCCCCTAACATTTGTCTCTGCCGATTTCAGTTCATCGAGGAGGCCGAGAGAAGTTTACACGATGCAATTATGATTGTCAGAAGGGCTCTGAAAAACTCCACCGTTGTTGCCGGCGGTGGTGCTATTGATGTATGAATTCTTTACCACCTTGTACGAGGTGTATATTTAAGGATGTTCAATCTTGTCAATTTAATCATTAAAAGATGTCTTGCACATGCAGATGGAAGTAAGCCGATATTTGAGGCAGCATGCACGTACAATAGCTGGGAAGTCTCAGCTCTTTATAAACTCTTATGCAAAAGCTCTTGAGGTAGTTACCGCCAAAGTAATATTGTTAGTTCTTTCTGGGAAAAACCCATTACATCTGCGACGACAAGAAACTAGACCTCCAAGATAAATATAAACATTTGTTCATCTATCCAATATCTGCTTCTAAATTTAACCATTTGATTCAGGTTATCCCGCGGCAACTATGTGATAATGCTGGTTTTGATGCAACTGATGTGTTGAACAAACTAAGACAAAAGCACGCTCTTCCATCCGGTTAGCCACTATTTGATTATTATTGCACGCTACTACATACTTGCAGTATGGTCTGCACAAGTAGGTGAAATGCATTGTCATCCACCTTCGTAGTCTGTACTGCTGTGCTTGTGTTGAGATGAATGTTTGGTGTTTCATGGGTCTTTTTCAAACATAAAGCGCATGTTTGGTACACAGTAGTGGAATTGGACAATAAAATATTTAAGATTTTAACTCATTTTTTCTTTCTTAATAACGTCTAGCACGTCCAATCCTCCCTACATAATGTGGCATATGTGTGTTAACTTGTACTGAGATTTGAACAGGAGAGGGTGCACCTTATGGTGTAGATA
>CAIGRS010107478.1:0-22221 GCA_903798395.1 Fraxinus floribunda | reverse complement strand
ATCAACTTTTATTAATCTACTAAAATTTTCATCGAAAGTTTCGTCAAACAACCAAGGAATTTCTAATCATGTTTCTCAATTTTTTTTTAAATAAAAATTATTGAAAGTATAAACAACTAGAATTTTTTTTTCTTTATTTTTGGAATATTTTTTTAGTTTTCGAATGGTATTGATTTCGTATACAAAAAGCTAGCGTTTAGTCAAAGTTTTGAAATTAAATATTAAAAAGTTTAAATTATAAATAGCAGTGAATAAATAAATAGTATGGATAGATTCCACAAAATATGTGAATAAAAAATTGTTTGAACATTTATAAGTTTCTTAACGTATGAGCTACGTAATATTTTTATTTTTACTTATTTTCAATTTTGACCAACAAAAATTTTGTATTTTAATCATAATTAAACTTTTTAAGTTTAGCCAAACATGCACCATAATAAGATTACAAATTTATTAATAACTTTGATCATGATTATTGAGCTAATTCGATCCATATTGAAAATCCCATATGCAGATACTTTGTAGCAGCACTTTCTGCTGTGGGCATTTACAGTATTATTACCTGTCTCCTCTCCTTGTTTGCCCTCTTGAGGCCTGGTAGCTATCCAAAAGTGGTGTCTCATTTTGTCATATTCGATGTGGTAAGTTTAGAGTTTGGTTTGATTTGGTCCAGTTCTTTTTTGAGACTATGTGACTTAAAAATTAAAATGAGCTAACCCATCTCGACAATGTTCGTGCAGCTTTTCTTGGGAGTAGTAGCAGCTGCAACTGGAACAGCAGGCGGAGTTGCTTATATAGGTTTAAAAGGCAATTCTCACACTGGATGGAGAAAGATTTGTAATATCTACGGCGATTTCTGCAGGCATATCGGAGCTTCCGTTGCAGTGTCACTGATCGCTACTATTTTGTTGGCATTGCTCGTTTTGTTCTCGATTTCCTCCCTCTCCAAGAAAGTCCCCAGATAGAGGAATCACTGGTACTCATCAGTCGAATGTGTTAAAGTATGTTTGAAATGTAATATCTTTTACAATTGAGTGAGGTTTTAATTTTTTATTTTCTTCGTAATGTTGTCTAATACAATAGAATTCGACGTTAGTATTTTGTGAAAAGTATGTAACAGTTTGATAAAACATTCATATTGTATTCAGTTTGTAAAGATACTGTATTATGTATTTAGTATTGTAGGCTTTCAAGGTTCAATTTCAATTTCGATTATTAAATGCATAGTTGATTATAAAATCGGTTCAGATCAGATAGTTTGACCGGAAAACCAGTTGGTGGACCGGTCTAATTCACACAATTTGACCGTGAATCCAAGGCTTCTAGTAGGACCTTTTGATAATCCTCATTTTTCATGGAAGTAGGAAATTTTTTTCTCCTAGTGGTACACGTGCACACTTTTCATGAAATTGTTTTCCCACCTTTTAGGTGGGTTTTCATTTTCCAACTTTTTTTTTTTGGCAATTGGGAAAAATTCTAGATATAGTGGTAAAAAAATTTATCACTTTTATTATCAATTTCTTTGCTAAACAAAGTCAAACGAATGATATTCGGTATTTTGATTTTTTTGTATTATTTTTTGGCAATTGAAACAAATTATAGACCCAATGGTAAAAAAAAATTATCACTTTAATGGACAATTTTCATGAAAAACAAAGTCAAACAGATGCCAGACTTTCAGCACACAATTAATTATAATTCTCAATCAAATAATTTCTAGACAATTTAATTCCTTAGAATTTATTTTTTTTCCACCCATTTTCTATCTTTACAATCAAACGGACCCTTGTTAGATAGGGATGTCCAATTTTGCAATTACATTAAAAAGGGAAAAAAGCACGCATTTACAACATAATTGCAAAAATCGTAAATTTCTTAAATTAAAAAAAAAAAAATCGTAAATTGCAACCCAGGCGCCCCCCAATAGGGGGCCTCCAGGTGTCCGTTCGGTAAAAAATTAGGTAAGGCATTAGGTACACGTAGCATAGCCCGAAAAATTATATATCTAGTTGCAATGGTAGTGCAAATCTGGTTTTGCCGTATTGGCGACAGATGTGATGGAAATAGGTGGTGGTGATGGTGATGTCACGTGGAGATGGTAACTGGTTTGACTATAGATCTGTAATTTTCAAAATGAGGTATCTTTTTATTTTACTCAATTGATTTATGATAATTTTTCCGATATAAGGTGGTGGCGGCAAGTGATGCATGCACAATAATTTAGGATGGTGGCGGCAGCTATGATGATGATGGTAGTGCATGGGTTAATAAGTTCCAAACATTTGTGGATTTAACTTACAAAAGTCAAATACAATATAAAGTGAGTAGAATTTCCGCAATTATACTTAGCCCATGTTTGGTACCCATTCTCTATCTTATTCTCATTCTCATTTTTTTTCCTCCTTCATTTCAACCACACATTATTTCAATAAAATAATATTACACACAAATTTAAAACTTTTCATAATTTTTCCACCACACATTCTTCCATCAATCACTATTCTAAAAATTTTTATCTTCAAATTTACCCAAAGTTTGTGTGGGAATAGTTTACAGCTAATGAAGAGTTAAAAAACTTAATCTTACAGCCAGAATTTTAGGGATTGTAGACTCTATTTTGTTACTGCAATAACACCCAAATTGTTTGGGAAAAAGGACGAGTTTTCGGTGAATTTAAGGCCCCCGTTTTACAATTACAATTTTTGGAATAGTATTTTTTTTTAATATGTGGTTGAAAAGAAAAAAAAATCGATTTACGTGTAATATTATTTTATGAAAAATTGTGTGGTTGGAAATAAGAGAATAAAGAATAAATTTTTTGGATAATGTGGGCCAAACGGAGGCCAAATTTCCAGTAAATTCTCTAAAAAAAAATTTGAATCAAGTATATTTGAATGTTTAATTGGAGCCTCGTAAATCCGAATCCCTAGTCATAGTCTCAGGTAGTCAGGTATATACGTAGAGAAGCCTTGTTTTATAAATGTGGAAAATGATATATACGTTTAGAAAAATATCTAATTTGAAAATTCTGAAAAAGGTAAATAGATAAATATTATTATACACGTCAAAAGTCTATCTTTATAGTTTTTCATGAAAACGTTTGTATTGAAAAAACACATTATGTTCCCGTTTAGTACACATTAAAATTTTTATTATCATTTTATATATTTTATATCCCAATTTTTTTTTAAACATCAATAAATTTCAATGTGGAGAAAAATAATAATTTTGGAGCCTAATTTTCACTTTATAAATTTAGGGATTTTATTTTGATGGTGTTTAGTGTGGATTAAAATTAGATTTTTAACATGAGTTTAGTGTAGATTAAAATTAGATTTTAAATGGATTGTGATAGAAGTTTTTGAAATGTATGGTCAAAAGAATGTGAGACCCATAAAAAATGTGATTGATATTGATTGTTTGACTTTGACTTAGATTAAAATCTGATTTTAATCTGGCTCAAACAGGCCCTTAGTATATTATGATAAAAAAAAATTGAAATGCGTGGTTGAAAAGTTGTGTGACCCATAAAAATTTGGTTAATATCGATTGTTTGACTTGGATTAAAATCAGATTAATCCGAACCAAACAGGGGCTTGGACTGACTTGTATTATAAGCTACAACAAGTTTACAATAATTCAGATTATGTTGTCCCCTTCTTGAAATTATTGCATGTTTTGTATTGTTTGACTTGTTTTTGTTCATTTTTCTCGTGTTAACAAGTAACAACAATAACTATCTAAATTTTACTTACGAAATGTTGTATTCGACGAAAATTGTTCAAATTTTCGTTAATTTATCTTATAAATCTCATCAAAACATGCTCCGTTTCAAAATTCTCGATTATAAAATTGGATATGAGAAGATTATATGATTATTTAACAGAAATTTGCACGATTTTTGCACATTGAGAACTGATTGCTCAACTGACAATAAATTAAGGTTGAAGATCAATTTACTACCGAGACAACGTGTTGTAAACAAATATTGCAATATTTCGTTTAATTTAAAGTTGAATGCTTAAATCTATTATTATCGCTCATTTCAATTCACTGTTATATAATCTGAACACCGAAATGAACAATAAATTTTAACGTAAAATTAATTCCCATAGGCTTATCTCATTTCACTTATTTGTGGAATGTATTAGTTGATATATTGTAGTGTTGTGAGTCTTAACTTTTAAGGTAAATGTGTCGAGTTTGATACCGTGTTAAATTTAATTTTAAGTATCATGGACAAGAAGAACTTGATAAACAATCTCTATCATTAGGTATCATTTTAGTATCCTAATTATTAATTGGATAGTTGTTATTTTACCTAAACACATTATAGAGTGTGTTTTACCTAAACACATTATAGAGTGTGTTTGTTTTCCATTTTTTTTATCTTTTATTTTCAACTACACATTTTTCAATAATATAATATTATACGCAAATTCAATTTTTTTAATTTTTTTAACCACACATTCTCTTTCAAATCACTATTCCAAAATGCACTTTTGGCTAAAATTGGGACCCAAACAAGCTCATAATAATATGATTAAAAGATATACAATATTATTTTATCAGGTCAATATAAGCCCTTGTTTGGCCCCCATTAAAATTATAATTCACTTTTTCTCTTCTTATTAACCACACGTTCTCCAATAAAATAATATTACATTTTAAAAAAAAAAAAAAATATATTCCAACTTAATAGTTTACCTACACTTCATGGATAGAAGTTTATTGTTGTTGTTCAAGAATTTCTCCACTGAATATTGAGACTTGAGAGTACAAATACAAGAAAGTAACATTGTTACTTTTAAATTTTAATCAATGCTCCCCCAACTATATGCAGCCTTCCTGAAAATGTTTAATTATTCAAACACCATCAATCATCAAATGCATTTCCATTTATTTATACAATATAAGAAATGTGATGAAATTTTTGCCACGCTTGTTCAAGAAAAGTTAATTTCAATCATGTGTTTTTGTCACACTATTAAGTTGATGAAATGTGCAGTTGAAAAAATTGTAAATCTCATAAAATGTGTGATTAAACTTAATTATTGGCTCGAGAATAAAATCATATTTCAATCTATACCAAACGGGACACTATGCCCACGTTTGATTTCCATTATTTTCAAACTTTTTTTCTACACGATCATTTTCAATACATTCATACAATAAAATATTATGTACGTGAATCTTTTTATAATTTCGGCCTGATACTGCGAGGCGCAACCTGGTTGCGATTTTTCCTCTTCTACTCCCTCTTTTGCATTTTATTTCAACTACAACTCTACTATTAGGATTTGGACATCCTCTATATGTTAGTTGACTCTTCATTAGTCATTACGATCATTTAATATAAGGGTAATTGGCGCAAAACATCCCTATCTATGACGGGTTTTGTGGAAAATGTCCTTACGTTTGATTTTTTGGTGCAGAACGTCCCTACCTTTGCATTTTCTTACGCAAAACGTCATTTTCACCAATTTTTAACATAAAATGACCATTATACCATCCTATATAAATAAAATAAAAATAAAAAATTGATTGCATTATGCTCCAAAATATTTTAAAAAGTGCAAATCAGCCCAAATTAATTATTAAAATATTAAGAATAATCAAAAATAAAAACTCTGTCTCTCCTCTCTCCTCTCCCTCAGCCTCCTCCTCCCTCGACCTCCTCCACCACAAGAAATCTCGACCAAAATCACCGGAGTTCCTAGCCCGACGGATAGGCGCCTGCAATTAGTGTGCTGTTTAGTATGCAAAACCTTGCATTTCAATTTTTTTTTTTTGATTATTTTTAATATTTTAATTTTATTCTTTATTTTCCTTTCCTTTCCTTTTTTGTTTTATTTATATAGGAGGGTATAATAGTCATTTTATATTAAAAATTAGTGAAAAGGACGTTTTGCGCAAGAAAATGCAAAGTTAGGGACGTTCTGCACCAAAAAATCAAACGTATGGACGTTTTCCACAAAGCCGGTCATAGGTAGGGACGTTTTGCCCCAATTACCCTTAATATAAATACAGTCATGTATTTATATTCAACAATCACAAATCATTTTTATATATTTATAATTTAAATCTTTTATAAACACTTATCAAACATGGTTTAAAACGAATTACAACGATAATTTATTCACGTAGCTAACTCTATTATTGGGAATAAGATTGTATTCCGTAATTGATGTGAAAATAGGCACAAATTTTATATCGATAAATTTAGGGTCAACTATATTAAATTATTTTGGTTACTTGGAACCGTTCAAATATTCCGTACAAATATATATTTTACAAGAAAATCTCATATATGCAGAGATCTCAATATCTAGAAATTTGGCAGCACATCTCAATATATGTTTGGTCCAAAACTCAAAAGAGTGGCAGTCAAGCAAGCAATCCACACACGATTAAGGCTCTGATTGTTTCGGATTAAAATCAAATTTAAACAATCAATATTAACTACATCTTTCATACGTCTCACAACTTTTCAGCCACAAATTTCAAAAATTTCTATCACAATCTGCTAAAATACTAATTTTAATTCCCACCAAACACCCACTAAGTATCAATAAGAAAAAAATAAGATAAAAAAAAATCTTTTATTAGAAGTCATTGAAATGCTCAATTTTTCTTTCTATAGAATCAAGAAAATGCTCAAAATGAGATGAACGAGAAGCTACGATTCTACCTAGTAAATTAATAATTAAAGGGTGTTTTTCAAGAAAAAAGCTTGATGCTCATTAAGCTAGACTCGTCGTGAACTTTCTAATTTTGAAATATCGAGTAATTTTTATTTTACTTGTTTATTAAAAAGTCTTTATTTTTTTCACAATATTTTAAATTATTTAAAAGTACTATTTTAATGTTTCTTTAGTACTATAATATGAAATCCATAAATCAATATGCAAAGATGAATGTTTAGTCTAATGAGATTCGATGTACATGATCTCAACACGGAGTCTACTTCAAGTCTAGAGGCGATGGGACAAACAAATGCGTTAGTCTCAATACACACATGTCCACATTTTCAATTCTTGAAAAACTTCAAGCTTGGGTGTAAAAAATAAAAATAAAAAAAGTGCATAGATAACGACTTGTGATGGTTCGATCTTAAATTATTTTATTTCAAAGCACGAGAATAGGGATTACATTTTTTACTCTAAAACTTATAGTTGTTTCTTGCAAGAGTGAGTCTACGGGTATATCCGGGTGTCCATCGGGGTGTCCATAATGGACGTCCGACGACTCCCTACTGGAGGGAGTGCCGGCCCCACCGACACTCCCTCCAATAGGGGGCCGCCGATGGACACCCGAATGTACAAGTAGATTATTCCTTCTTGCAAAGTGTTTAAACACACTAAATCTAACTTAGGAATGCTAAAATGCATGTCTGTCTCGTTGGAGAAGCAAGACTAGGACACGAGACATGATCCTACCCCGAACACGTTCTAAGTAAATGGGATGATAAATGTTAATACTTTAATCCCCGTCCCGCTTTGCTTCTTGAAAATCCTCGTCCCGCCTTGTTATCATCTCTAACCTAATTTGATTATCGAAATTAAATCAACAATCACTCTTACTATTTTCAGTGACAAACTTCACTAATTAAATCTTATTTTGCGATCCTTTTGAACAAGTTCACATAGTTGAAGAAATAGTTACAAGATTCTTAACATCAATGGCTAGTTGAAATCGATAAAAATATTTATACCTAGGTTTAGGGCCACTTTGAAGTGTACACAATTTCATAATATGGATTCCCCAAGACTGGGCACCCATCTTATGTTTGTTTTTGAGTTGTCCAATTCTAAGATATTCCTATGTTTGTTTGGAAGTGTATTATTGGCATTGTTATTTTGTCCGATTATGTGTTTTGGAGTAGGTAAAAAGCAATGAAATTGATTAAGGAACTGTATGTAAATGTCACAAAGTCTTGTCCTTCAACTGCAAATACGAAACAATAAAACAATTAGAAAAACAAAAAGCTTAGAAGGATAAAAAAGGTCAATGGGATGAGGGAAAAAAAAAACAATTATTTTTAATTTTTACCGGAAATCATAAATTCACAGTAGTTTTGTCTCTAATGTGTATCTATATAGAGAGAGAGAGAGAGAGAGAGAGACAGAGAGAGGAGACCAACTACAGTGATGCACGCACAGATACTCAAACTTACAGATCTATTTGATCTAACTGAGATTTTTATTTTTTTACAGTGACGTATGAAAATCAGTTTTGGGATTTTAATCTCTGAATTTCACTCTCAAAAAGGAAAAAAAGAAAGAAAAGGGGGGGAATAAAGCTAATCAATATATATTACTGTATTCAATTCCTTTGTTTATCATAGTCATTAGCTAAATTTTAACAGCCATAAATTGTGGGCTTTTATTGAATCATTGTTGCTGCTACTTTCTTGGGCATTAAAGCTAGGGTTCTTCCATTATACCACATTATTTTTGCCCTGTTAGTTAAACCCATAATTAAAAATACTGTTTGTTTAGTGTATTTGCTTTACCAATCACAACCCATTTCGCTTTTTTTATTTTTATTTCGCTGAATAGGTTTATTTGTGTATTAGTGTTGAATTTCTTCCTGTATTTCTGGATACCTGTTGGATTAATCAAAGCCCATTTGATCGATTTGTTTTGGAAGTTTGATTTTTGTGTTCTTTGCATGCGGATTTGTTTGTTTACTTTTCTGATTAGTGATATATTGATGGGTTTTGAATGAGGAGAAATAGTATGTTATGCTGTAACAAATGAAGTTTTGTGTTTTGAGAGATGGGGTGTGTTTTTGGGAGAGAGATCTCATCATCTGGGCCTCCTAGCGGCGAGTTTGTAGCTGGGAAAGGGAGGGAAAAGAGAGAGGAGAGAGATTTGGCCGTGCCATCCGCGAGGAGAGAGAAAGTAGTTGCTTCGGAAAGTAAGGCGGATGGGAGCGGCGCTAGTGGAGTTCAGAATGGTGGGGTTCAGAAGGAGGAGCAGAAGGATGGGACTGCACGGCCTCGAGGAGGTGAGAGGAGAAGGTCTAAGCCGAATCCGAAGCTGAGTAACCCTCCTAAGAACATCCATGGCGAGCAAGTGGCTGCAGGATGGCCAGCTTGGCTGTCTGCAGTAGCTGGAGAAGCAATCAATGGCTGGACCCCCCGCCGGGCAGATACATTCGAAAAAATCGACAAGGCAAGTGCTTCTATTTTTGTTCCAATTTTTCTATCTTTTGTGGATTAATATCTTATTTGTTGTTTTTTTATGTTCTTTTGGGGCAATTGTGATTAGATTGGGCAAGGGACTTATAGTAATGTGTATAAAGCTAGAGATGCTATATCGGGGAAGATTGTTGCCTTGAAGAAGGTTAGATTCGATAATTTGGAGCCCGAGAGTGTGAGATTTATGGCTAGGGAGATATTGATCTTGCGGCGCTTGGATCATCCAAATGTTGTCAAATTGCACGGATTAGTGACATCAAGGATGTCATGTAGTTTGTACCTTGTGTTTGATTATATGGACCATGATTTGGCTGGCCTTGCTTCTAGCCCCGGAATCAAGTTCACAGAGCCTCAGGTCCTTTTTTCTTTTTTAAATTTTTTTTCTAATTCCCAAAGCTACTTGAAGAATTTGGAGTTGTTTTCTTGTATTGACTTTTTTCTTGACTAATACAGGTCAAATGTTTCATGCACCAGCTATTGTCTGGTCTTGAACACTGCCACAACCGCCATGTGTTACATCGTGATATTAAGGGGTCGAATCTCCTTATTGATAATGAAGGAGTTCTTAAGATTGCTGATTTTGGGTTGGCTTCAACATTTGACCCTAACAATAAGCAGCCCATGACTAGTCGGGTGGTTACTTTATGGTATAGGCCGCCAGAGCTGCTTCTTGGGGCCACTGACTATGGTGTAGGTGTGGACTTGTGGAGTGTTGGGTGCATTTTAGCAGAGTTATTTGCTAGGAAGCCCATTATGACTGGGCGAACGGAGGTATATATTTAAGTTCTTTAATGTAAACCTTATGATTTCTTATTCTTGTTATCTAATACTGCAGTTTACAATGTTATGTTCACCATATTCGCTGGTTGCTAAACTTCTTTTTCATCTTTATTCATGCACTTGACCACTCAGTATAATGATTAAGCTCTCAGTAGAATGTCAGATTCTAGCCAGAATTTTTTTGATGTCTAGATTTGTCTACAGATCACTTTCTTTACTAGAATAAATGACACTACAAGTTAATGGAGATGAAATTTGTACTCTATCTACTGTTATATGTTAAACTTTGGATTAAATACATTGGTGGTCCCTAAACATTTGTGAAATTTCATGTTAGTTTATAAACTTCATTTTGCTTCAAGTTGATCATTGAACTTAAACTTTGTTACAATTTGGTCAATCCTTTCATATCTGTAAAGCTTTATACTAGAAAGTTGTCATGATGTATCAAGCCTGGTAGTATCTTTGCTTGAAATGCTCTAGTGTTGG
Source organism: Fraxinus floribunda (assembly GCA_903798395.1). Taxonomy (NCBI): domain Eukaryota; kingdom Viridiplantae; phylum Streptophyta; class Magnoliopsida; order Lamiales; family Oleaceae; genus Fraxinus; species Fraxinus floribunda. The sequence goes on along the minus strand of CAIGRS010107478.1, from coordinate 11,747 downwards.
GCATTGATTAAAAAACACTTTCAATAAAGTTTCATTTTAGCGACTCAACTTCATTTTGTTTCAGTTTGATCACTTAACTTCATCAGTGATTGATTCTCAGTTCAGAGTGAGCATATGTGTGTGTGAACAGAACTTGTAACAATAACATCATCGAGTACTGGTATTTCTTAGGTGGAACAGCTGCACAGGATTTTCAAGCTATGTGGTTCCCCTTCAGAAGAATATTGGAAAAAGTCAAAGCTACCACATGCAACCATATTCAAGCCCCAGCAAGCATATAAAAGATGCATAGCAGAGACATTTAAAGATTTCCCGCAATCGTCACTTCAATTGATCGATACTCTCCTTGCAATTGATCCAGCTGAGCGTCGAACTGCTACGGATGCACTAAAGAGTGAAGTAAGCTCTCTTATTCTCTGACTGATGGAGTTTCTAAAGATTAATGTGCTTATGTATTTATAGAAAATTATAGGTTTATTTCCTTAATGACCTTCTCCATCTAATCCCCCCAGCACCCAGCCTCCCTCAACAATAAGTTAAAAACTTAAAATAAAATGAAAAGTTAAGTAAGAAATAATCGAGAAAGGAAAAGGAAATCCTTCTTCCTTGATAGATTCAGGGGAACTGGCTTCTTTATTTTATATCCATGTAGACCATTGCCAATTTTGCTAGTGTTTACAAACTTTTGGAGCACTCTCTTATCTCTTTTTTATTTTGCACTTCTGCATGAATTTGTGTATTTTTATTCTGCCCAGCGAGCACAGCACAGCACAGCACAGCACCTCATCGCTTTCCATTCAAAGTCTTTGATACAAGACATTTTGTTAAAGATTGATATTATTTATCACTTTCTAAAAGTTTGATCATCGCTACGTCTGTTATGCTCATTCTTGCAGTTCTTCACAAGCATGCCTTATGCTTGTGATCCTTCCAGCCTTCCGAAGTATCCACCAAGTAAGGAGATGGATGCTAAGCGTCGGGATGAAGAAGCTAGAAGGTTTGCAAATAACTGTAGCCCTATAGTCTTAGAGCATCTCCAAGAGACTCTTTAAATATGAGATGCTCTCTATTTTAAAGAGTCAACATTTAAAATCATTCAAAAAGTTTCATTTTTCAATGTAGGAAAATAATAAAATAATCTTAAAAAAAGCTAGTTAAAATAAAAGATAAAAAAGAATAATAAATATTTTTTGAGAGTAGTAAAATTAAATGTTAAATATAAAGAGTTTGTTGGAGTACTTCAAAATTTTAACTCTCTAAATTTATAGATGCTCTCCAAATGATAGAATATACTCTTTAAAAATAGGGAGCCTCTTGGAGATGCTCTTATGTAACTCCATATTTATTTCTTTCTAGATAAAATTAGGACTTTGATTTCAAATGCCATGGATGATATGCACGCATTGTGCGGGCATGTGCCATTATACATGATAAAAGAATTTCAATAATTGGTAAAAAATAGTTAACAAACTAGCATAGCAAATTTAAGATATAATTTTTCAGACTGGATATTTATGAGTAAACTTTGTGGTTTTGAATGTTCCATCCATTTGAACATATTTTCTGTTATTTGTACTGTCAAGAAGGCTGATAGAGCAGTTATATTCCCCCTGAAATCCTTATCCAACTTTCATGATTGTAGGCTAAGAGTTGCTGGTAAAGCCGGTGCTGATGGTGTGAAGAAAACACGTCCACGTGATCGAGCAAGGGCGATCCCTGCTCCTGGAGCCAATGCTGAGCTGCAAACAAATATTGATGTACGTATAGTGTCAACTTGGAATTTTATGTGCATCTGCATAACATTTTACCTCTCTGCATAAGTCTTAAAACAAACAAAGAAAGTAATTTTAAAAAAATGCTGATAAGAAACAATAAACCATCTTTAAAATCCATAATAAAACAAATTAACAAAATCAAGAGTCCAATTTGTAAACAAACAAACATAATAGAGATCAGTAAAAAAACAACTAGCAAGGTTTCAAATCATTAATCACATGACAAAACTATAAATAACCACTAGACGTAGCTACTAATAAGTCCCGTATTAGGAAATTTTTGATAATTATCAACATATTTCATTTGCTTGTCCTCGCCGTCTTCTTTCTGTCATCCTTCTCCACCTACAATGGTGCCTACTTCCCCTTCGCATTCCCATTCCGTGTGAAGGTAGAAAAAAAATAAAAAAGAAAAAGACAATAATTTCCCACTGTTCTAGGCTACTGAAATAACCCAAAAGGCTGAGGCTAGTAATAAGAAATTCTGAGGCTTAACTCTGTGGCGTAAGCCTTATTAAGTGGAGCATAAACTTTGACAAGTGTCATTCAAGGCATAAGCTTCAAGGCCTTTAAGAAAGCCTCACGTGAGGCATGCCTTAAGGTTTAAGCGTCAAACCACGTTGAAAAATAGTGATAGATGTAAGTGATTTTGTTCCCAACATGCCGTGGTTGGCACAGTCTCATTTTTTTTTTTTTTTATAATGAGAAATATCAATATTCTCAGCTATTCACTTGTCACGAGTGTGGGGTTGTTTGATAGCCATTTTATGTGATAGGTCTTACTAGATATGGTGATTCAGAAAGCTTCTCTATTTGATTCTTCATAGCTCTTGTTGGAGTACGTTTTCAATTCGAAGTTATGCCTGTGTTGTCGTCTAATTTGGGGATAAAAAGAAAAGCAATACTATGTTGTAAAATACAATGCATGAAATTGCGCTCAGACAAACACGAGTATTTAGGATGTATAGGATGTGTACAATTACAGGATTTCTTTGTCACACTAGACGAAAAGAAAGATGTGAGAAATATATTTGTAGAAATGTGTATTAGTATTAGTGTCACAAGAGTTCAAAGAGAAATGGATAATTTTTATCAAGTTTTTTGGTTTGAAAATTGTAGTTTTGTTTTTGGTTTTTTTTTTTTTAAAATAAAATTCCAGAGTAACTTGTGGTTATCCCTTTAAACAGAGACGACGACTAATTACACATGCGAATGCAAAGAGCAAAAGTGAAAAATTTCCTCCTCCACACCAGGATGGAGGACTTGGTTATCCTTTGGGATCTTCACATCACCTTGACCCGAGCTTTGATCCTCCCGATGTCCCATTCACTTCCATGAATTTGTCATCTGCAAAAGAGCCCATGCAAACTTGGTCGGGCCCATTGGTGGAACACGATGCAGTTGGTGCTCCAAGAAGAAAGTCGAAGCCATCAAAGAAGGATTCTCGGAAAGATAAAGATTCTAATCGGAATAAGGAGAAAGAAATCGTATAATATAGCATTAATTCTATACTTATGCCAGATCAACATATGGAGAGGAGGAGCAAACTCTTTGCAAATTCGCATCTTGTATCTGAGCCGGGAAATTATTGAACGTTTGAGAGGTAAACTTATCTTTTCTTCCACATTCTCTGTTCTTATTATTTTTTGGGATCATATGAATATTTTCTCGTGTTGTAAATGTTTATTTTTTTCTTCCTTGCATCGACTGATAAACCATAGTGAAAAATAATAAGCATTCACAGATCTTTCTCTGTTTATTTTTTTTTCTTGATTCATAACTTAGATTTTAAAAGTTTTTGCTGAATGATAACTTGGAAAAAATGGATTTGTCAAGGAACTAACACGCGAAATTATAATGATTTTATCATAGATAGAGGAAGAAAGTGATGGAAATTAAAGTACAATTCGAATAAAACAGTCTTCAATCTTCAAGCATGTATTACCAAGCTTTTTAAGCTTGACTATAAATAAATAACTATTAAATTAACAATTTTTTAAGTGATCAAAGTTAAAAAAAAAAAAAATTAGTTAGAAGTAGAAGTAGAGGGTTTTTTTGAAAACACAAAAAAAAAAAAAAAAAAGTCAAAAAGTAAATCCAGAACATAGAGATAACATAAGATTTCTATAGGAGCATAAAGTGATTATGCTATTTGTACATAAACCCTAAATTTTATGCACCTGAACAAGCCAGGATTTACAGGGAAATGCCAAGCAACAGAATCCAAGCTTTACAAGTTCTCCATATCCCAATTTTGCCTGCTGTATGAACAGCTGATTTCCAAGCTTTACAAGTTCTCCAGACCCCAACTTCTTCGCAACACTCCATAATGCAATCATTTCCCAGAATTTCAATCGCATACACATTCACTGTTCAATCACCAAGTCGAAACATAAAGAGTTAATCACGCTATGTATTCATGAACTTTAAACAAGACTATCAAGCACGTTTGGCTAGGCTTAACAAGTATCTATAAGTAAATTTGGAAATAAGTAAACTTATCTCAAAGGTAAGCCGTAAGAGTTACTTCCAAGATAAGTAAACTTGTTAAATAGAAGTAACAGAAGAGTATTGTATCCATATATGTTTGGACTTGGGAAAGAACTTAATTTTTTTCTTAAGCTAAGCCAAACATGCTCAATGTCCAAAAAAGTACAAACGACAAAAAGATGAGTAAATAGAAACGAAACCTTAGTCGTTTAGCAAACTACAATTAAATTCATACGAATTCTAAGAATGTGAACTGAATCAAGTCGATTATTAAGATATGATACCAACGTAATTATAATACAAGGTCCTGCGATATTGAAAATGCATGAGAAGTGTCATCATCTGTTTAATTACGACATAAGCATCAATGTGCATGGATGAAGGGAATCAGAATCGTACCTGATCCACATCATTCACAAGCAATTTTAGTATCGAAGCTGCTAAGACAAATGGCGAATGCCTGGAAAGCTGATAACGGATAGCGGTAATCCATTGTGTATACATCTTTCCCGACTTTTCCAAACTGAAGGATGACTTTCTCATGTTCCGGCCCGGCCTGGCCATTCTCCGGAGAAACCACCAGCTGAAAGTTTTTAACTGATGCCAGAGTTACCCGTCCATGAAAGTTCAAACACCAGCATTGGAGATGTTCATGCCATGTTGGAGCCTTATTACCCAAAACAAGTGATCCATCTCTTCGGCAATCCAATGGACCAGACAGAGTTTTATCCGAGCCGTTTGATTTGGTACGGAAAAATGGAATTACCGGAAAGGATTCAACCCTGCTGATTGGGAAATTAATCTGAGTCGGGGCAACACCTCCAGGTTTGATGGCAGAGGCTGGGATTGCATCCATAACGCACTGCATTCTTCTTGGGCCCCTGCACGTTACATAGAATTAGTGATATATTATTAAGAAATCCGTTTCGTATACCTAAAAACACGGTAAAACATTGTTCATAACACGATAATTTTCATGAAATTTTATCTTAATTGCACAAAACCCATATATTACCAAATCAAACAAAAATGCCAGATATGGCAATTACTCAGGTAGGAAATGCTTCCACATGAATCATAAAAATATTCTTTCAAGTTCACATGAATCATAAAAATATTCTTTCAAGTTTAGATTATTTGGTGACTCAATTTTTAACAATAAAATCACAAAGAAAAAGCAACAATATAGATAATTTTGAAACCTAATTAGTTTCTGTTATTAAGAAAGGGAAAACATAGGTTCACTTTCATCAGAATTAGAAATTTGTCCTATTGGTGATGCATAAGAAAATACCACAAATCAAATAAAAAATTAATGTCAATTTACTAAGAAATCAAAACATTATTTAATGATTTGCTACACCCCCTTTCAAGTTCCTTCAGAGGAATTAGAACCAAAATTCCTCTTCAAATTTTCAAAATCTTCAATCAGCAATCTCATCTTCTTCAGCATCATTTACCATCACAATATCAGATAAATATTTTTGTTCCAGAAATCCAGTGGGGGCACTTGTCCCCCACTGGCTCCCTTGTGGATCTGTCACAGATCTCATTAATTATTTTCCTCACTAAGAATGTTTAAGAAAGCATTTTTTTTGTTTCGAATTTATGTTATCTATCGTGGTGTGGCGTAAATATGTCTTACCTGGCTCCTAGCGCATTCAACTCGTACGATATGTGAGCTACTGGATAGTTGCCAGCAGAAACTCTTGGAGAAACTAGGGCAGTGCCACCCATTCGAGTGGAATTACTTTTCACCATTTTGGCTCCGGCAGGAGGCAAGGCATCATATACAACAAACTTGGTTCCCAGAAAATTTGATCTGATGAAGTAAAAACCTTTTGTCATCAATCTCCTTCAAACAACATAAACTTTCATTGTGCTAAACAAATAACAGTTGAAATGGCACCTTAGTTTTCCTATGTAATTGCCACTTCCCTTAGACATATCATCAGCACAGAGAGAAATGATGTAGTCCGTGCAGGTTGGTCGCCTACACTTACGAGCTGCAAGAAGAAACTTCCCATTGTCACGCAGTGCTGCCATAGACCGAAAAATGAGTATCAGAGTAAAGCAAGTCACGTCCTGTAAATGCTCTAATTTATAATTTTAGAAAGATACCTGGCAAAGTTTCCTGTACTAATGGACAATATATAAATGGAAAATGGGTCAAAAACACAGTTAGTCACTCAGCTCATAACAAAGTTTTATATTAGTCACAGAACTTCATTTTGTTCCGTATTTGAAGTTTTAGCTTTTTTGTTTCAGTTTGTAGCTAAGTTAAAATCCTTTAGCTTTCGTATTGGAGTGTCCAATATGGAAGGCCTCCATTTTGATGCCACCTTACACGTCGTCCCACGTCAGACATTCCATAACAAAAACTGACAAGATTTAACCAGGTGACAAAACTGAAACAAAATACAGACTTTAGTCAATAGTTTGGAATAAAATAAATTTTAGCAACTAACATGAAACTTCGGTAAGAGTGACTAGCAGAAACCAAATGAAAGTTCTAATTAAACTAGAGAGGATCGGCGGAAAGGGAAGATTAACTTTGAAAATTTGTAGAGTCAGAGATATAGTTGAAATAACAAATGCACACCTCGAGTTAAACTCTGGTTAAGATAATATGTCTGTGTGGACGGGTTCCGTTTTATAAAACACTGAAGTAGAGACTCTCTTGGGCCGGGCTGCACAGCAGAAAATAGTTTTTAAGAATACAAGAAATTTAAATGTGTTATGAACAAATAGTATCTTGATCCTAGAAATCTTAACTAAAAATGCATTTGTTGTAACTGTTCTGGGCAGATAAAATAAGCAGAGCAATGACACACGGAAGTATTTTGCAAATATAATTTGGTCAGTTATGGAAATGAGCCTAATTAATTTAACGAGATTGCGAATTAAATGAACTTTGATGTTGTTCAATTCTCTCCTTCAGGTAAATAGAAAACAAATTTGCCAAATGCTGCGGTTTTGGTTTATGAGAGTCTTATTCAATGCTACAAGGCAAAGAATGTTTAAAATGTCCAATTTAAGACAAACGGCACAAATCGTAACAAAAATTCGCAACTTCATGAGGAATTTCAATGCTCTTGTGGAAACAGGACAGACCACGAAATTCAAAACCCCAATGCAAAATATATAGTTGATCAATAAATCTTCCTCCAAACAAAATTAAAAGCAAGCTGACAATGCCAGAACTTAAAAATGGATTCAATGAAATTTGAAATTCACGCCATAGAATTCTTTTATAAATTTGTCTACAAAATTAATGTATCTTAAGGTCAATATACCATATAAGCAAATGTAACACTATCTCCAAACTCTTAATTCTTTGGTTTCATTTTTTAGATTTAAGTTTTCACTAGGCTATGCTGAAGAGGTAAAAGAGGGGAAACTTACATTAGATTTACACTTATGGTTCATCGCTCATCTAATTTTATATTAATTGAATAGGAACTAACAAAAACTGTCTTGAATGAGTTTTATAATTTTAAAAATTATATCCATGCTCAGAGAATTATCTCAACAAATTCATAACCCAGATTTATATTCTTTAAGATCAACAAAATAAAACAAAATTTACACTAAATTAACAACACCAACCAAAATGGCTTCTTTCTCTCAACTCCTTTTCAGCATTAAGTAAAAGATTCAGTATGATATGCAAAGAGCTAAAGATAAAAAACACGAGGACACCCAAACTTGAGAATCTGGTGAAAGGCCTAAAAATTATCATGATCAATCACAATATTATCACCTACCTATACCAAGATTTTCATCATACAAAATGAATAAACTACCAAACCAATCTAATTCCCTGACATTTCATCTTTGAAATATGATCAGATTCATTCCATATCAAAATCAGTGCATATTTTAGGCCATCATACATTCAAATTATCATAAGATCCAAAATCATTATCCACGCTCAAGCGAAACAAACAAATATTAACCCTGAAAATCAAAAGAAAACAACAATCAACATTGCAAATATCACTGCTTTTTTTTTTTTTCCTGGAAGGCTTTTGAAGACCGTATTTATCAAGGTTATATTCTCTTTCTCCCTGCCTAAACTGGATCGATAGAATATCTCACTGCTTTTTCTGGAAGGCTTTTGAAGACCTTATTTGTCAAGGTTATATTTTCTTTCTCCCTCTCACACATGCACCTATCCCAACTCGATCCCGTGTCTTAAATGACGTACTGTGACTCTGTTTTACACCTCAACGTAAAGTAAAATAATACAAGTTACAAGTAGCAAAGTGTAGTTTAACACTAGACCAAAATGTTACAACAATGTTTCTTTACCCCGTGTCCCATAGCATTCTCCTAATAAATTCGTAAACCAGATTTATATTCACTAAGATCAATAAAATAAAACAAGTTTACACAAAATTAACAGCACCAACCAATATGGCTTCTTTTTTCTTAACTCCATTTCAGCATTAAGTAAAAGATTCAGTGTGCTGTGCCAAAGAGCTAAAGAAACAACTATACAGAGTAACATCACGATATCAGAATCTGTAGAAAAGCCTAAAAATTATCGAAAAATCCCCCATCATAATATTGTCACCTACCTGTTAGTTCTGACTTCTGAAGCATTTAATCTTTGAAATAGGATCAGATTCTTTCCATATGAAAATCATTGCATATTTTATCCATCAAACATGCAAACAGTTATAAGATCCCAAATCATAACCCACGCTGACGCGAAAAATCAAATATTAACCCCGAAAATCAACTGAACACAACAAATAACATAACTGATAACTTCATAAACTCAAACTATGCAACGAAAGAATTAAAGAAAACTATCGAAGATTTCAACCTGCTTAACCGATATTGGAAAAGTGAATTTCCCAGAAAACTCGGGAATTCTCACAACCTCCATCGTGAGTTCCCTCCAGCTTTTACACACACCAGCAAATGCCACCACGTGTTTTCTCAAGGGCCATTTGGATTCAGACTCCTCTATTTTAATCAAAACTTCCCTTAACAGCTCTGGAGGCAAATTTAACCAGCAACAAGAATTTTCCCTCAAAATTTCATCATCTATACAACAATTATCATTTTTTCCCCGGTTTCCAGACCCCATCACAATTGAGCTGTCCTGAATCACCCGCTGGGACCTTGATTTCAACCCCAATTTCATGGCACCACTGATTCTTGTATCCCCACGGATTTTCGAAATGTATTGTTACAAACCGAAAAGACTTGCAGAAAAAATTTCAAAGCAGGAAAAATGGAAACCAGAAATGTATAGCTGTCGATTTATACAAGAAACATATATAATTCGTTGAGGCGATCAAAGCATTACTAAAGATTGAAAATGGTATCGTGAAAATATCAAAAATGGAAACTGTTTTGTAGATATTTTTTCTTCTCATGAATTTATAGTCTGAAATGACACCAAAGTGAGATATTTTAGTGACGTGGAGTGAGATTTTAATAAATTTTAAAATTATTTTTTTTTATTAAATTTTGACAAAAATAAATGAAACGTACATTAAATTTGAATTTCTAAAAGAAAAATAAGAGGAAAAAAACAATGCGGGCCCATTTATTGGATGCCCGTCGGGCCATGGGTCACAACATATCAGATTTCATTCATTCATTGATATAACGATAAGGGATAATTGCAGCAGCGTTCTCGAACTTTTGATTTTTTTTAAAACTTTACTTTACTCTTTAGTTTATGTCAGCAAAGATTTCAAATCTTTGAGAAATTAGTAGCTAGAGTTCAAATTCATTTGACCGTTAAGTGATCTAAAAAAGTGGACTTTGATCAATTTTAACCGAATTGAAAAGGTTAAAATGGTAACTCTAGAATTAACATTTTTTTCAAAAATTATTAACAATCAAACTAAGAAAACAAAAAAGAAATTTGCCCTACCCACCCACCCATTCCCACCCCCAACATCCAACCAAACCATAATCCAAAGCTATCGATGCTGAAGGCCACTGTCGAACCTCGGAATGAAACAACTAGCCTCCACCTGTCGCGCGACCACCTTAAACCACCAGTCCTCTCCTGTTGCCGACCACCATAATACAAAACAAACGCCAATCTATACACAATCAATCCCAACCAAGAATCTAGATGGCGGCTAAGATCCAAAGCCCTCCGTTGCCGCACATGGAGAAGATGAGGAAGAAGAAAATCCGCACAAAATTGTGAAGCGGATCAANATTCCTTACACTTCTATTCCTTCTAAACTCAACTATAGCCTCCACCGTGAATCTTTACTACTCCCTCGACTTAAAACAAATAAACAGAATAAAAAAAGACTTATAATCTCATAATCATAATCAATACATTTTTAAATTTACATGTCAATTATTTTGTTCATCCAAGTGATGGAGCTGTGTAAAGATCAAACTTTATAAGCATGACACATAACTCGAAGTTTATACTTAAAAAGGCTTATAAGATCATTGACTTGGGTTCGAATCTCCTTTCAGCAGGTAGAAGGACTTTTTAACTTATTTTTCTACTTTTTGGATAATTGGATTATACCACTTTAAATAGGGAACAATTCACAAATACATTTTTAAAACATTCTTTTTATTCTCAAATACCTTTTTCAATTTATTATTATTATTTTTTTTACAAAAATACATTTCGTAACACAACAATGTGTTATATTATCTTATACTATGTGACACATATTTCACTACTTGTATATGTCATAGCCACCGTCTCACTTTATAACGTCGTGTACTAATCTCATTTTGATACATATTTTCATTGTTATCGAAACGATTGCCACCATCATCGATTATCATATTCAATGTTACACCTCCACCATCAATATCACTCGTAGCATATCTTGTTACTTCGTCATCATTACATAATTTATAAAACACCATGCTACATCATCATCACCAAATCTATGTTGTTAGATTTGTTCCACCACCATCGCCACCAAACTTGCACACCCCCCCCCCATCATCATTACCAAAGTACTATTTCTCCGAATGCTAAAAAATCTAACTATCACAAAAAAAAAAAAAAAAACCTTTCTCACGTATCGACGTCGTCAACACGAAAAAAATGAGAATTCAAAGCCCAGATGTCAAAAATAATTTTTTTTAACAAAGAGAAACATTAGGCCTAGCTAGAGAAAACATCAAACAAGAAAAGTAGTTTTGCAATGATAGTGACGATGACAGTGGACGATGGCGATAATTGGAAGCCAACATTTGGGAGAGAGAAATGAATAGTGGTTCTAACTTCTAATTCCTATCTATCGTGTTTGGACGTGTGATGAAATTTGAGAATTAGATAAATATATAAATTTAAAGAGAAATAGAATATGAATTAGAAAAACAGTATTTAATGAATAAAATTCAATTAAAAGTAATTTCGCAAAATAAAAAAACATGGGGTGCAGGGTGAAATTTTTCCTTTCAAATATTTTCCTCCATTTAATTGATTGATATTAAATTTGTTTCTCCATCTAATCAATTGATTAG
>CAIGRS010107465.1:0-12013 GCA_903798395.1 Fraxinus floribunda | reverse complement strand
TGGTAATAGACGGTGATGAAAATCTCTTTGTTGTTTGTTTGAGAATTGTCCAAGGCAAAGTTTACTCGTCTGAATAATTTAAAACTTAAATGGGATTTTGTCCCAAAATTTATTTTCCCTGTAAAGGGTATTTTCTTATGTAAACATACCATAGATGAGGTTACGAATTTTTACTTGCGGATTATGTTATTATTTAACAATGTATCGAAAATATTTGCTGGTTTTGATGGCCGATTTGTGTTCAGAAAATTATTGAGGTGTATCTTCTTTTTCATCATTCATTGATAGAATTTGTTGTTTATCCTAATAGTAATGAGTTTACATTATTAGCACACTTGGGTGACATGGCAGATACAATAGGGAGTAATGCTACAGGAACCTGCTGGGTTACCTGTAGCATTACCCGACCCCATGCCCCCCACTCACAATGGGGGACCCGCCCCATTATTTAATTCACCTCGGGCCCCCTCATTGTGAGGGGGGCAGTGGGGTCGTGTACCATGCCCGGATACCTTTAGCAAATTCCATACAATAGGTGGTGAGAAATAATGGTTGGTTACACAATTGATTACACCACATATTATAACATATTATAGTGTGTCACGTCAGTGTTTGGCATAAGCTAATTATCGGTGATTATGAGATCAATTCCAATTATCAAAATAATAATTAACTTAATTCATATCAAGTTTCCATAGGCTCAGAGAGGATTTAGGTTCTTGTATTGCTTGGCCTACTAAATATTCCCACATTTGAGATGCATGACTATACATTTAAAATTGTATGCCCGCCGATGACAGAAAGAATAGAATGGATAAGTGATGATGAAAATTTTGTCGATAGTATCATCGTAAATTTGGCAACAATATTGGTGATTCAAACGAATGTGTTTGACAATAATGTAGTCGGTGTTACCAACACTTCTCCAATAGTTACGATCAAAATATCGTCGACAATGTTATTAGCAATTGAGAGTGCTTAGGTATCATCGACCAAAAAAAATAAAAAATAAAATTATGTTCTTTATTATTTTTTACAAGTGTCATCGGTTAAGACTGAGACATCATTCTATTTTTGCTTTCTATAATATTTATCATGTTATTTTTATTGCATACTAAGTCCAATTAATTTTTTTCTATTGATAACTTCTTAGCCAGTAGTCCAGTAGCCTAATTTGTAAAGCCCAAATGCTGCTAAGAGGTACATTTGATTTTAATTTTTGAAAAAATGTATGGTACAAAAAAATAAGCAAGGCCTTTAAGGAAAAGATAGCATGGTAAGCTAGGAGGGAACACCTTTGAAATAATGAGGAAGAGTCGGCGGCTATTACCACAAGGGAGTGAAACATATGCTTTTATTATCTATACCTATCTTTCATTGGTTGTTCGCATTCTCCATATAGATATTCTTGTATGCGACATACAAAGCAGTTTTCTTCTTGTCCTCGGAGTTCCAAATGTTTTTACTTTAGATATGGGATCGGGGAAATGAACTCTCTCGTTGTAGCACTAGAAGGAAATTTAGATGACATCCATAGTTGGGTTAAGAAAAAGTTCGATTAGTGGCCGAGGATTGATGGCGAGCAATGTAATCATATGTCATAGTCGTAACTGAAGATCCAAAACCCATTGTAACTTACGTGCACTTTTAGTTAGATATGTGAGATTTGTGACTTAATAAAATGAGTTTTTACAAGTTGTAGTCCAATGATTTAGCATGCAGTACTAGATGGTTTTAGGTGACGTTAAAATGAGGTACGTAGTTGTTTCTTTGTACCCTGAACAGTTAAGTTATGATTAGTTCATATTTGTTGATAATAAGCCACCGTAACACACTTCATTTTATCTATTTTGATCGTAACTCCTATAATTGAGCAAGTACATAGTCAATTTGTTTGATTTATGTTTCAACTACCCCCATGGACGAATTTTAGTTCACTCTTCACGTCTCTATATACGCACATTATCATTGGATAAAAACAAGAAATAAGTCGGTGTTTGAATTGAAGGTGCATGGGTGCCTAATTTTTTAGGTTTGTGGGTCCCACATTAATGGTCTAAATTCGGATTATTATATGACTGACATGACGTATCGTCAATTTCGTCATCATCTCCAGAATAATGGCAATAAATTGTGTGAAGAAAAAGTCATTGCAAAAGCAAACTAATCAATTATTTTACTATGGTCCAAGGAGGTCCGTACGACGTTAAAAAAGTCCGAACTCACAGCTCGAAATTGTTGTGGGACCCACGAATCTCTCTGAATTTCAACTGTTCGATAACTCAATGCAAAAGTGACACGGGTCTTGATTTCGACCGTTCAAGCATTTTCGTACGTGCACTACTTAGATAAAGTATATTAAGATCATGTTTGGCAACCGTTGAAATGATTTTTTTAAAAATAATAATAAGTTTTGTAATGAATAATGTTATCTAGTACCACTAATTATATCCCTATTTATCATCTATTTCTCAAACATTATTCACTCAATAAAATATTCTACACACAAAACAATAAAATTACTTTACTTTTCAACCACACATTCTCCAAAAAATACTATTCAAAACTCTGTTTCTTCTCCCAAAATGGGAGACAAACAAGTCATATATAACATCAATTTAGTTGATGCTAAGTGATAAGATCAATGAAAGGTAAAATTAAGTAATTAATTTAATTATAGATTTTGTTTAATGCCACTTGATTTTTAACACCATTAGTATTAAATAGGAACCTCTTTTGAAATAGTAATTTTTTAGAGAATGTATGATTAAAAAGTAGGAAAAAAAATTGAATTTACATGTAGAATATTTTATTATCAGAATTCGTGGTTAAAAATGAATATGACAAAAAAAAAAAAATTAATTTTACCAAACATGCACTAGATAGACCCACCATTTCGACGTTCTAAATATTAGGGGTTTTTCAAATTTAATTTTGCACAAATCCTCTTCAACATTTTTTAACTTTTATAAAGGGAAAAAGTTAAATATATAATTTCTGTTTGATTTAGTTAAAAATTAAATTTTGATAAAAGTTGATGAAATGTGTAATTGAAAAGTCGTGAATCTTATAAAATATGCTGTTACAAATGAATTCGAGGGAAAAAAATGAAGTTTTGAAGATGAGAGACAAACGAGAATTTAATCAAAGTAATAGATTCCATGGTCACGACAAATCGATTGCTCGTCGTGGTTGGGGTTGGCCTATTTGGCACCGCATTTGACTACGTATGCACAACCGATTGCTTCGTTACCTTATACGAACATGATTATATGATATTTTAGGACGTCTTTATATTATTTTAAGAATTTCAAAGGTGACAATAATTAAAAAAGGGGTACGTGAGAGCAGCCCACGTGAGGTTAATTAGCAAGTGGGTGCCAATAGCAATTCATGGACCGTATTCGGATTGGACAGATCCGAACTGAAGCACGTGGCGGAATTACATTAGTTGGTCCATATTAGTCAAATCTAACGTCTAATCATGTTGACTCAAGACTGGCGGATTCTCGGACCACTGCTATTTTGTACTCCCTCCGTCCCAAAATAATAGTCCTATGGTTATTTTTACACAAATTAAGAAATGGCAGTTAGTATAGTTAGACTTTAAATTTTACTATATTTTTTCATCTATATGCTTTATTCNACTGCTATTTTGTACTCCCTCCGTCCCAAAATAATAGTCCTATGGTTATTTTTACACAAATTAAGAAATGGTAGTTAGTATAGTTAGAATATTAAATTTTACTATATTTTTCCATCTATACCCTTTATCCCTTATCTAGGTAGTTGGTGTCTATTATACCAAAATGTATTAAATAAGGGTATATGTGGAAATGAAAAATTTAATACATGTTTAAAATGGAAATAAGACTATCTTTTTGGGACAGACAAAAATAGTATACAAGACTATCTTTTTGGGACGGAGGGAGTAGTCATTTTTATGCTATGAGAGGATTATTATGATATGAGGCTGCCTGTTCGATCCGGATTAAAATTCGATTTTAATTTAAATTAAAGTTAAAATATTAATCACATTTTTATGGGTCCCACAATTTCTCAATTACACATTTCAAAAACTTTTATTACAATCTAATAAAAATCCAATTTTAATATACTCCAAACACTCTCTCAAGCACATATACTAACAATTTCGAACCTTACTTTTTCTCGTCCTCAGATTTCATAGAAAATGTGTGTTCTTGGTTCAATGAAATATGTAACTATAATCGTTGACTTCGATATAAATTTTTTTAACAAATTTTTAATTTACTCCAAACAAGCTATGGTCATAATTGGCGTGGTTGAGAGTATACTTCATAACGAGTTCATATTGATTTTGTTATATATTACGAAAAGATTAGTCTTCAACTAGTGTAATCTCGTATGGTTGTTTTTGAGGGCTCATCTAATAGTCAATGATTCAAATTTCACTATAGAATTTTTGACCGTTAAAAAGTTATTTAATACATGTTTAAAATGAAAATAAGACTATCTTTTTGGGACAAACAAAAATAGTATACAGGACTATCTTTTTGGGACGGAGGAAGTAGTCATTTTTATGCTATGAGAGGATTATTATGATATGAGGCTGTCTGTTCGATCTGGATTAAAATTCGATTTTAATCTAAATTAAAGTTAAAATATTAATCACATTTTTATGGGTCCCACAATTTCTCAATTACACATTTCAAAAACTTTTATTACAATCTAATAAAAATTCAATTTTAATATACTCCAAACACTCTCTCAAGCACATATACTAACAATTTCGAACCTTACTTTTTCTCGTCCTCAGATTTCATAGAAAATGTGTGTTCTTGGTTCAATGAAATATGTAACTATAATCGTCGACTTTGATATAAATTTTTTTAACAAATTTTTAAATTACTCCAAACAAGCTATGGTCATAATTGGCGTGGTTGAGTGTATACTTCATAATGAGTTCATATTGATTAGTCTTCAACTAGTGTAATCTCGTATGGTTGTTTTTGAGCACTCATCTAATAGTCAATGATTCAAATTTCACTACAGAATTTTTGACCGTTAAAAAGTTACGCGACATAATTTGTGCATTTCTCGATATTCGTAGCAATAATTTGTTATAGGAAAGCGTTCTTAGCAGATTTTTTTCCCCTTTTTCTCGCTTGGAAAAATGAGTAAAAATCTACTGTTTTTTTACTCCAATGTTTTAACTCAGGTGAAATAAACTTACCCTATTTGAGGTCATGTTTGTTTTAGGTTGAGTTTGCTTAAATTTGCATGTTTACTTATTTATGAGTCGTGCTAACTTGCCAAACAGATGGTTATTGGTTAGGCACTCAAAAACCCTTCAATTCTCTTGCTTTGATTCATCAATTACTTTCCAATTTGACTTGATGAAGCCCTCTCGAAAATTTTCTTAGTCAAGAATCTCGTGTAAGTATCGTGAAATAATGAGGCGAACATATTTTATTTCAAAATTGAAAAGTTTGACACAGTTGGACAGTAACTCAAGTGTAGGAATGCTCACCAAAACATTGAACAACGGAAACACAGTACAGCAATTGGACAACCTTTGTGTTTTAGGTGTAAACCTAGTAACTTAGTACAGACAAAAAACTGTTTCCCAAACATAAAACGTCTAAAATTCACAGTTTCAGAACCAAGCAACTTTTTTGTATCAATTTATCAATATTAGAGAAAGTTCACACCCGTTAAATTAAATCTCTTTTCTATTTTCAATCGCACAATTTTTCATAAAATAATAATACACGTAAATCGAGATTTTTTACTTTTTTTCAATCACTCATTCTCAAAAAAAATATTATTCCACCCATTAAAATTTGGAACAATGCTGGGAGCCAAACGGGGATTAATTAACCTCTAGATGCACGTAATGTACATTACTCAACACGACTGAATAATGAATTATATTTCTTTTTCATTCTTATTCAATCTTATATATAATATTATGTATCAACGAACGATACTAAAAACATATTTGTAACATTAAGTATTCCAACTAAATGTCGTAAAGTAACACGTAGTAGGTGGGGTTAACTTCAATCCATTTTTCCTGTTAACTACGTGAAAAAAAATTGGATAAATTAATAAGAGGGGCTGCACCAGATTGATTCTTTGAATCTGAACTGCCATTCTATTTTGCTTAGCAAGCAGTTCTTCCAACTCGTATATTTGTAGTAAAACAATCGAGTCTCATGGTACTAAGTTAAGGTTTATTTGTGAGTTATAATGAAGTACAATGGATATTGTGTTCTTATGAGCCACTCTTAATGTCGAGTTAACTTGTGACGGTTGTACACAGAAAAGTGATGAAGCGCATAAGGAGTTAGAGTTTATGATGAGGTGAGAACGCAAAAGGAAAAAATAATTTCATGATAACTTCGGGTTTGTCCATTTTTGATGAAATTGTTAGTCTAATTCGATTGGAAACGGGCCAATGATCACAACTCATCGCATTTGACCATGACGTACGTCGAATTTTGAGCAGATTCCATCGTTTAGGCCATGGATTAAGCATTTTTGTCGTTTATGATAATTTTTATTTTGGTAATATTTCATTCAATAAAATTTAAATCTCTTTTCTATTTTCAATCACACAATTTTTCATAAAATAATATTACACGTAAATCGAAATTTTTTTCGTCTTTTTCAATCACTCATTCTAAAAAAAAAATATTATTCCACTTCCACCCATTAAAATTTGGAACAATGCTAGGAGCCAAACGGGGATTAATAAACCTCTAGACGCACGTAATGTACATTACTCAACACGACTGAATAATGAATTATATTTCTTTTTCATTCTTATTCAATCTTATATATAATATTATGTAACATATTAGTAACATTAAGTATTCCAACTAAATGTCGTAAAGTAACACGTAGTAGGTGGGGTTAACTTCAATCCATTTTTCCTGTTAACTATGTGAAAAAAATTGGATAAATTAATAAGAGGGGCTGCACCAGATTGACTCTTTGAATCTGAACTGCCATTCTATTTTGCTTAGCTAGCAGTTCTTCAAACTCGTATATTTGTAGTAAAACAATCTTAAATGAGTCTCATGGTACTAAGTTAAGGTTTATTTGTGAGTTATAATGAAGTACAATGGATATTGTGTTCTTATGAGCCACTCTTAATGTCGAGTTAACTTGTAACGGTTGTACATAGAAAAGTATGAAGTGCATAAGGAGTTAGAGTTTATGATGAGGTGGGAATGCAAAAGGAAAAAATAATTTCATGATAACTTCGGGTTTGTCCATTTTTGATGAAATTGTTAGTCTAATTCGATTGGAAACGGGCCAATGATCACAACTCATCGCCTTTGACCATGACGTACGTCGAATTTTGAGCAGATTCCATCGTTTAGGCCATGGATTAAGCATTTTTGTCGTTTATGATAATTTTTATTTTGGTAATATTTCATTCAATAAAATAAAAAAAATCATTTTTTTTATTATTATTTATTTTCCGAATTTTGCTAGGGTTTACTATTTAAGGCATTGTAAGCCCTTTGAGGCAGCAGATTATTGAATTGAATAAAAAATTTCGTGAGTTTTCTCTCATCTTTGTGATGTTCATCTTTCCTATAATTTTTCACTACGTCAAAAAGCCACCCTTACAAGGATAATTGTTACTATAGAAAGGACGACACGAGGAAAGTTACTTTAAGCAAAAGAAAAAGAAAAAGAAGCACTATCTACTGTAATAGCCCATGGAGAAGAATAGGCACAGATGACAAGATTGGAACTCGTGAAATATGTTAAACGCAAAGGCATGCTACCGAGTTACGCCACATCGTGATACAGTGTTATTAGTTGAGTGAAGTCACCAATCGCAAAATATGAACTGTTATGAACATCGCTTTTGAAACATTTGGACAACAGGAACCATCTCGAGAATTTTGAAATTGTCGTTTCCGTAGAAAAACCTTTTGCGTTTATGTTGCATCTTTTCATCTTTTTACTTTCCTTTCCACTTAACTTGCATTTTCATTCATCAAGGAAGACAAATTGCATTATAAAAGAGTCCTAAGGTACAAATAAAAGAGCGAACAAGAAAAAAAAGCGCTCAAAGACGCAAGAAAAAGGAGTAAAAATCTTATTTATTATATTTTATTATATTGTTTAGTTCTACCTCCAATGTGTGCAAGACAATTCGATCCAATTTTCATTTAGGTTTTGAAAAATATGTGCAAGAGAGATTATTAGAATAGTTGTAATTTCTAAGGGAAATTTGAATATCATCAAAGGTGCAGTCATTACTAAGAAATTAGGGTTCCTTACTCATCTCGAGTTTAATTTCATTATTTTATTACTAATTTTGATTTCAAATTCCTAATATAGTATTTGAATCAAACATCATTTCTAATTTAAAATTTCTACGAAGGACATGCCTTTTTTCCTTTTCATAGTTGTGTTCTATTTCAACTCTAAACATTAAAACAAGCAATAAAAGCTATACTAGGTACATTGCACCCCATCTATTTTTTTCATGTTCCATAAATTGCCACACTTAAAAAATAATTAGGTCAACTTATGATTTTGTTTTAGGTGCAAAATGTGAATACGTAGTTGAAAATGAGTACGAAAAAAATTAATTTTTAAATAATGGTTGTTAAACGGAAGCTAAATAAGTGAACTTCAATCTAACTAATGAAGTAAACGATGTGGAAGGAAAATCACAGATAACACTTGACAGAAATTCTTTGGAAGATGAAGAAAAAATAGGCAAATAGGGTGTTGCCACCAGGACAGCACCTTGTATGGATTCTGTCAACCGCTTAATTCTATTGCCATTTGTTTTTTTTTTCTAGGAGAATAATGACTAGTACTACACTAATAAAGAGAGATATAGAAATAACATGAGTTGGTCAATTCATGTCCATGGTGGTTTTGCTTTTACACACTTTTGAGTTTTGACTTTAATGGTTTTGATTTTTGTATAAACTGGCCCAATTTCAATATTTCTCGATGACTGAAAACTCATACGGAAAACTTTCATGATATTAACGTTTGTATAAGCGATCCTCAAGTGAAAATAATTCGATAGTGTTCGCACAAAGTGGAACTCGATCTTCAACTTATGCATTGGCTGTTTAATAAGAATAGTCACCAAACCTACCTCAAAATGGCAAACCCCAAGAGAAGAACAACATTTTAATTGTCAATTATGCGAATCGTTCTATATTTTCTTAATTTCTGATGGAAAATTAGGTATGTGACCGTGCTCAGATTGATTCACCATTGGCAGCAGATAGTACTCATAGCATCTGACTAGTGTAATAATCTCATTTTCAAATAAAATGTAATCAAGAATCTTACTTAAGAATCAACTTTATTTTACACGAATAACATATTCTATACATACATACTCACATGCACGCGCTAATTTATTCCTTATCAGCTGCAATGGATCGATATATAACAAACGAATGTGTATCACAGTATCAGCATAAAAAATAAATTCGACGTGCACAATGTAAATATATTTAGGTTATAGAGTTCACAACATTAATCAGTAGTAAGGAAGCTCCTTTATTACAAACAATTAACTACTGGTATAATATGTAATAGTATTAAGATCATAGCATTCACAAAAATTTATGCAACTTTTAAACAATCAATTTTAGGTGCATAATTATGTCAGAAGATTGACATAAAATTACACTGTTAAGGCTGTCAAGTTAGCCAACCCTAAACATTGGACATTAAGTATAAAAATTGTCACCAAATTCGGATTGTTAGAGGAAACTACAAGAAATATTACGTTTAATGACGAATATTCATACAACATCATTGTTTAGGTTGTTTCGTCGAAAAAGAGACGAGAATTTAAATGACAAAAGTTCCTTCTACAATTAGACATTAATAAGTAATACATACTACAAGTTATCTGATGTTCAGGGAAACTGAACAATTAATCAATCGATTTGTCACTGAAAGCTATATCTCTGGGGTGATTCCACAAATTTGCAGAAATAATTGTTTTAGAAAAATATGTATTATTCCTACCCCACCATATTTATGGTGCAATGAATCATATCTACTAAGACGTCTTATTTAATTAGGCAATGTAGACATAAAAATGTGCACTTTTATTTTCTAGCAAAGAATGATTGTAGAACTTTCTTGCACAAAGTTGAGGTGAATCACCAACATCAACCAATCATATGTGCATTGTCGGCAAGACATTACCCACAATATTTATCTAATTGTGAGTATATAAACAAACATATCTAGCATTCTTTTCATTAAGAAAAGAAAACCATAATTGGATATGAGGGAAAAAATTGGATCTTGTGTTTGTCTCATTGATATAAGTGGATCTAGCAAGATTTGTACTTAATTATAAGTTAGAAAGATTCATATATATTTCAAGATAATTATTAAAGTTAAGCTTCTGTAGGGAAATATAATGCTGATACATGACAGCTAACCTAGTGGGAAAAGGTTGATATTTCAACTACATAATCAATTTTCTAATTAAAGAATTAGATTGTCTGCCAATTACATCTACTCTCTCAATGAAATGACAGCACTAATTATAGGAAATTATTAATTAATTGAATGATATCAACTGTTATATGAGCCTAATGATAAGAATTTGAAATAATATTGACACCGTCTTTCACAAAATGAGAAATTCTGATTCATAGACGGTAAAGTGAAAAAAAAGTCAGAGAAAAAGGATGTGCAGAAACAATTCAGGATAAAAACAAGTGAACTGTGCACTGATATATTAAGGCTGATCAGTCCTACAGAGTGATTCCAAATCAAACACTGTGATCAGAAAACTTAAGCTTCAAATTGAGAGTACATTTACTCCTACAACTTTTAGAAAAGCGATTGTTACAAGTCTGCAATTACTAATAGTGCTTTTAAGCCTTGCAGTTTTTGCATCCAAAGCTCAATAAAAGCTAAATATAAACTACCCCCTCCCCCTAGGTGGGGTGGGGTGGGGAGAGGGGGTTCACAAACACACACTTAGAAAACCGCCCAAGATCTAGGTATTGGTTGGTTAAATGTCATGACTAACAGAAAAAACACAGTTTCTTCAACTTTAGAAAAGTAATTTAACTAACCCTAAATACTGATGTAACATAAGATAGATGAGAAATAGGAAACCATGTAAAAGACTTAAGCTGCAGCCAGGTTCTTGGAAAAGATCTAATGAAAGATGCAATAATCTGCAAAAAAAGTAGTACTGGTTTGATTTGTGGGATGTTTATCCTTCACCTGGCGGTGGTTGTGGTGGTGCTGAAGTCAACTGTTGCGGCGGAAGGCGCTTCCTCTTTTTCTTCTCATAGCTAATTCCCCTAGCTTTTGACTGTAAATCACGCACTTCCCGAAGATACAGCCTCACAGCTCGAGCCCCAAAAGGATTTAGCTCCGACTTTCCTCCATTTTCTTCATAGGCTGCTCGGAGTCGACCGATGAGGGCGTCGAGGCTTCCCCAAGCCTGTCGAAGGGGGCAAGGACATGGTGCAGGTGGGTTAGGGATACCATAGAAGGGGCAGATTGGGGTGTGGACTTTGGTCTTTCCAAATTGGTCGAGATATCGAAGAAATTCAAGAACATGAGCACCACTGCACCGGGAGAGAGTGAGTGGGGGCCTGTGGTTCTTCAGGTACTGTCCAAAAGTGTTCCAGTCCCGGCGCTTTTGGTTCTCGTACCGGCTTAATGTTGTTGGAGACGATGACGATGAGGTGCCTGCTGTAGAAGTATTCCCAATAGTGTTGATACTGTTGTTCTCAGATTCTCCACTTCAGGAAATGAATCCATCAAATCTTGAAGAAACTAAACAATTAAATGGATCTCTCAGAATAAAATCAAATTATATTTTAGCTACCAGTGGCGAATCTGAATGTGGGTATTACATAATATATCCTGATTTTCCTTTGAGATCATAATCATAATGGAGAGTATATATATTAAGAGGAAAGAAAATTCAAGAAAGATGAAGTGATTTTCTTGATTTGAGATATGATGTTAAATAGGGTAAGTGGTG
>CAIGRS010107464.1:0-10732 GCA_903798395.1 Fraxinus floribunda | reverse complement strand
TACATTGAAAAATAGTGAAAATGAAAATACTGAATAACTCTGATACCAATTTGTTGAAGAAATACAAGATTATAGACACGATGCGAAGTAATTGTGATTCAAACCCACATAGCAATTGAAGTTACGAAACCAATGAAATCTAAAAATCAACGTTTGAAAGAAAACTCGACTCAATAAATTATTGAACCAAAAAACCAAGGCAATTGCACAATATTTCGACCATATGATCACAAAATTTATCAATCTTACTTGAATTGTTGAACGCGCACAAGAATTTAATTCTTGATAAGTTCGAAATTAATTGGATGAAGAACGAAAAAAGCATGATTCTTTGCAATAATATCTCTCAAATTGTGTGTTCTTCCAATGAATGGAATGAGTCCTATTTATATGGAACCCATAAAACCTACTTAAAAACGGAATTCATATTTAAGATATTGAGAATTACCATAAAACTAGAGTTTTAAATAAACTAAGATTCTTTCCAACAATATAAAAATTCATCCCAAAATTGTGCTATGCGGCCACATAGTGTATGGACATGCGGTCGCATAGTTCATCCAAAAGTGTCACTTTGATTCTTGGTATAGAGGCATGCGGTTGCATGCCTTGGAATACTATGGTGTCGCATATTTACTCTTTTCAGCTTTCTTGCCCTCTACTTGAACCAAGTTGATCCATCTTATTTTTTCCTTCCAAGCCCAACATGAAACTTGTTTCTTTAATTGCTGCGATCGATGTTTTGTCCATTGAAGCTTTAGCAAGCAACCCTATAGCTTCATTGACCTTCTTTGACCGTGACCTCATCATTGGTCCTTCCTCCATGATCAACGGATCATTGTCTTTGCTAGCTCTTATACCCAGATCTCATCAAGAATGGAAAATCACCTAATGTGTTATCATATGAAGCTTTCATTCAAATGGATATTTCAGGTGAACAACTCAAGTCAGTTAAAACTCCCATTCAGGGGTTTGGTGGTGGAGTCATCATCCCAAAAGGCATTGTTGGATTACATCTCACTTTAGGATCAGAAAGGAAACAGGTAATAAAGACCACAAGCTTCCAAGTAGTCCATGCTCCCATGCCCTACAACATCATCATACTTGGAAGGCCACTGCTTAATAGAGTTAAAGCAATTGTCTCAATTTTTCACCTAGCAATGAAATTTCCTACAAGTAACGGAGTTGGGGTAGTTAGGAGAAGCCAAATAGTGTCTAGACAATACTATGTTACCAGCATTCGAGAAATCAAAGCTGACGCCATCAACTTTTAGAGCTCAATCTCGATCTTGAGCATCATGGGAGACTCGTCCCTGTGGAAGAATTGGAAGAGGTCGAGCTCGAGCCTAGTAGAAAAGTAACTGTTGGTCGACATCTTAATGCTACAATCATGGCTAACCTTATCAGCTGTCTCTCTCGCAATATCAACGTACCTGTTGGAAAAGTTGAAGACATGCCTGGAATTAACCCCAAAATTGTAGTGCACAGACTTAATATAAATCCAAATGCAAGACCTTTCAAACAAAGGAAAAGAATGTTTGGGCCAGAATAGCGAGAGGTCATATGGGAAGAAATTGTTAAGCTTGTTAATGCAAAATTCATTCGAGAAGTTTAGTATCTCGATTGGCTCTCCAACATTGTTCTTGTCAAGAAAGCCAGGGAAAAGGATGAGTATGCATTGACTTTAGTGACTTAAACAAAGCATGCCTTAAAGACAACTATCCTCTACCTCGAATTGATAATCTTGTTGACACCACCAAATTAGGGCATAAATTATACAATTTCCTAGATGTTTTTCTAAATATTACCAAATCTTCATGGCTGAGGAAGATCAAGAAAATACATCTTTCATGGTCGATTCAACCATATATCGTTACAAGGTCATGCTTTTCATATTGAAGAACGCATGAGCAACATATTAAAGACTTATCAATAAGATCTTTGTCACTTGATAGTGAAGAACATTGACGCTTATATGGACGACATGGTAAAAAGCAAGCAAGTACATAATCATGTTTTTTACCTAGAGGAGGTCTTCGCTACACTACAAGAATATAAGATGAAACTTAATCCTACGAAATGTGTATTTGGAGTGGTATCAGACAAGTTTTAGATTTCATGATCACAAATAGAAGGATAGAAACCGATCATGAGGCATTAGTATCCATGGAACCCCCTCAAGAGCTAGTTCAGAAATTAACGATCAGGTTACATCTTTAAACAAATCGTACCTCGAGCAGTAGACACTGCTTCCCCTTCTTCAAAGTTCTGAGGGGCAACCAAATCTTTGATTGGAATGAAGAATGTGATTTAGCTTTCCAAAAACTTAACAGGTATTGGCAACGCCTTCAGTTCTCATCAAGCCAGAACTCAGTGATACATTGTTATTATATTTGGTCGTCATTCCAAACACAGTAAGTGGGGTATTATTAAAGGAAAGTAAAAAGGTTTAGTGACCTATCTATTATGTGAGCAAGATACTTCTTAATGCAGAAATTCGGTATACATTAGCCTCGTCTAGCATGAAGAAATATGCATCTGATTACGGGAAGGAGGTGTAACAAATGCCAAAGATTTGGCAATATCATACTTATTGAAAATATCACAAAACTTAGTGTAAACCAATTAACCCTTCCGTGTAAAGTTTTAGAAAATATCATTGCACATGTTATTCTTCTTCGAAAGGGTCTTCGAGACGAGGTAAACGTTTTTGATCTTTTTATTCTCGATTCCTTTCTTGTTGGATGTAAGCTAGACTTTCCGACTATTCCATTAGGTCTCATGAAACTTGTATATTCCACACGTCGTGTTAAAGTTTTACTTTATGGAATGCTTCTCACAAAAATTTTCAAACATTTTGACGTTCCGCTAAATGATGAGACTTTTGTCAAACTTCACCCTACTGTCATCATCAATATCCAAACACTTAAGCGAATGAAGATTGTAAAAGAAAATGGTCAGTGGATATCACACACAAAATGGTTCAACCCCACATCGAGTCCATCGACTCTACCGTTCGAGGATGATAAAAATGATAATACTGATAATGTACCACAAGTTTCAAACCTCCATCATGATATTCCTACCACTAGTGTTCCTCGTTCTTTGGGCAGAGGTTTCACATTTGTCGAGGATCACTACAATTATCTAAACGATAGGATTGACTCACTTACATCATCAGTTGATGACCTTGGTGGAATGCTTCAGTAATTGTAAGTTCAGCAGAATGTCATCCAAGCTCAACAAGATGTAATTTAGGCACAACATGTGGCAATGCATCTTCAACAAAATGCCTTCTACGCTCACTTCTATGCATATTTTTTTTTCACTGCTTCCTCCGGAGACATTTATCACTTTTGATGCCACGTTTCTATATTTTGAATATTTCTTTATGTCTATGACTTGACTGCACTATGCTTTGTCTAGCCTATTTTCTTTATAATGTTAGTTTTGGACATCATTTTGATATTATCTGTGATTATTTGTTTATGTTTAATACTATGGTTATTTCTACATCCATGTTTTATCTTGTGCTTTTTGTTTATGACAAAAGAGGGAATTGGAGTGAAATGAGATGATTATGCATGATTATAAATATACTTGGAATATATGAAAAAGTGGGAAAGAAGGAAAATCATCTATATACTTTGAATGTATGGTTATTAATTTATAAAAAATATGGGGAATATAAATTAATGATAAATTTGTAATGTATATTCCTCTATCAATATAATATCAAATTGTTCTAATCATATCCTACAAATTATCTTGTTGTCATAATAAAAAAGGGAGAAATTGTTGACCTATGGTTGGTCGCATGTTTTGATTATAAAAAACAAATTATTTTATCTCTAACAATTATATTCAAGTCTTCATAGCTATTATTGCCAGAATGATCAATTGAAGATAAAATGATTGCTACCAAAAGACTCGCAATTTACGATCAAAATAAATCGAGATGGAAGCCAGCAATCATGTCAAATCAATCGAAGCAAACATGTCGAATCACTACATGATTTGAATTCATATGTAAATGTAAAATGCTTTAATCCTAAAAGCTCAAAAGTTAAATTTTTAGGCACGAGATAAATTATTTATAAAAACGCCCACATAAAAATTATTTTCAAAAAGATAAAAAGTCTTCACATGGTTTTTAAATCTTTTACCGATATGACTCATTATGAAAAGTTAAGTGAATATATCCTTCAAAAGCCTACACTTTTAAAATAATCAAGAAAAGAAAAATTCGAAAAGATTTTATCAAAGCGGACGTCTGGTTCATCCAACGGTCAAATTTTAACCGTTCTGATTTTTGATGCACAACGGCTAGTTTAGTCGTCTGGCTCAGTAGGCGGATGTCCGGTTGGTCAGAAATTTTAACGTTTTGACTTCTATAAATACCACTTCGCTTTACATTCAATACAACATTTCTAAGAGAGCTGGGTAACGAAGGACATAGATCATTGTTTTGAACCAAACATCTATAATTATATCATTTGCATCCCCCCTCTCTTACTTATTGCATTTACATTTGTGATTACTATTTGAATTCATCTATTTGGTCCTTACTTGTTTACATTTATATTATTTTTTTCGAAAAAGTTTTAAATAATCAATTCACCCACCCTTGGTTAGCCATTCTTGGGCTATCTGGGAATTGACATTCTAGGACTTTTTCCCTTGGCAAGAGGTCAAATGAAATATGTTGCATTGGTAATATAATACTTTACCAAGTGGGTAGAAGCCAAAATCCTAGCAGTAATCTTGGAGCCCAAGCTTAGGGCATTCGTATGGAAGTCCATAGCGTTTAGGTTTGGGATACCAAATGTTCTAATAATAGACAATGGAAGGCAATTTGATAGCGCAATTCAGAAATTTTTGTGCAAACATTGGGATTGACCATCACCTGACCACAATCTCACACTCTCAGAACAACGGCCTTGCCGAAGTTACTAAACCGATCATACTATAAGATCATCAAATAAGGATCGGGGTGCTAGAGGCAATTGGCCCTAGGAATTTCCCTCCATACTTTGGACACACAGGACTTCTCATAAGATAGCAACTAGCGAGACCCATTTTATGTTAGCTTTCGACATCGATGCCACAATTCTAATTGGAGTTAGCCTTCTTACGTTAAAGAGACTCGACCTCATCCCTAAAGGACAAATCACCGACCACCTAGACCTACCTGAAGGAGTGTGAGAACAGGCTTTACTAAGACCTGCAAGTTATCAAAACAAAACATCAAGACACTTGAACAACAAGGTCAAATCTAGAAGATTCTAAATTGGGAATTTAGTCCTTAGAATGACGAAGTTGATGGCCATTCTCCAGGGATATTCAAACCAGTCTGGGAAAGACCTTTTGAATTCATATGGAGAGTAAAAGGTGGAGTATAAAGCATAAGGCTCATTTCAGGAGAACTACTCCCAAGGCCTTGGAACGTTGGCAACTTAAAGATTTATTATAAGTAGCTGGCCATGCCCCAAGGTATTTAGATTACTTAGTTTTAATTTACTTCGTACTAGGTTGAGTTTGATTACCTTTAAATAGTTTATTTTTTGTTTAGTTTAGGTCTGCATGCCATCAAACAATTTACATTTTCATCAGTTCAAAACTATGTTCCCATGTACATTTATGTTAGTCTAATATAGGAGTTTGCTTCGACAGTAAAAACTTATACATCTATTTGGCGTAAGGTCATGCCATGTGCATACATCTAATACATCTTTTCAGCGTAAGGTCGAGCCCTGTGCATGTAGCTAATGTATCTTTTTAGTGTAAGGTCGTACCCTATGCATGCAGCTAATACATCCATTTAGCGTAAGGTCGTGCCATGTGCATGCAACTGATACATCCAGTTAGCATAAGGCCATGCCCTATGCACGCAGCTAATACATCTTTTTAACGTAAGGTCATACCTTGTGAATGTAGCTAGTATATCTTTTTAGCGTAAGGACGTTCCTTGTGCATGCAGCTAATACATCTATTTAGCGTAAGGTTATGTCCTATGCATGCAACTAATAAATATTTTTAGCATAAGGTTGTGCCTTGTGCATGCAACTAATAAATCTTTTTAGCGTAAGGCTATGCTCTATGCATACAACTAGTACATCTATTTAACGTAAGGCAGTGCCCTGTGTATACAACATCTATTTGGCATAAGGCCGTGCTTAGGGATGTAGCCATTCTTGAATGTATGACCCGACCTTAATATCTCACAACATAGAATTATACAAAGTTTGAGCTCGGGCCCATCTATCAAAGCTTAAAAGTATTACAGCTTTTACAAAAGCTCGAGCTGCTTGACAAAAATAATGGCAAAGTAACATGCTCGAGCTCTATCTATAAAATATTCCAGCTTTTATAAAAGCTTGGGCTGCTTGTCAAAAATAATGGCAAGTAACATGATCAAGCTATACATATTAATTATTACAAATCGTACAAAAGCTTGAGCTACTTGCCCAAAATAATGGTCAAGTTGCATGCTTGAGTTCTATGTATTAAATATTGCAGATTTTACAAAAGCTCGAGCTATTTGCCAAAAATAATAGCCAAGTAGCATGCGTGAGGTTTAACCATTGAAGCTCAAGAATATTGAGACTCGACAACAATAACTCAAGCTAATGTGTGCTCTTCAAAGCAATAAAAACTTGAACTTAGCTTGTCAAGATTAAAAACTCGACACTTGCTCAAGGTCGATTTGTATTAAATGCATGAGCATAATAAGTAATAAATGTATTAAAAAGATTAAACATCGAGCCATGGACTTTGGAATCAAAAAACAAACCAAGGTCGGGCAATGTACTTACATTTCCTATCAAAAAATTATAAAACAATGTTTGGGATAGGAGGCCTAATCTTAGTCGAGATCACCCTGATCAGGAGTCTCGACCTCTTCTCCTTCTTCATTTCCATCCTGGATCTCCAATGACAAAAGCTTAAGCTCATTCGTGAGCTTGTTGACAGACATAAGCTCCTCAACTATGGGCTTCAAGTCTTCGAGGAGCTTGGTCTGCAAAAATGAACGAGCAAGCCTCAGGCCATAATGATAGGAGCCTGATCCGTACTGCTTGAGCTCGAGACTTGGCCAGTTCGTCCTTGAAGTCCTTCTTAGCATGCGTGAACTCGAGATTGGCATCTTCGGACTCATCATTTGCAGTGCCCATTTGATTCTGAGCTTTCTGGGTTTCGACTGCCAGGTCATGCTCTACCTCGAGCTCGCATACATGCTTTTTGCTCTATTTGTTCTCTTCCTCAAGCTTATCTATTTTACGCGAAGTGCTGATCCCTTTCAAGGCTAAGTTTCGAGCCACACTTAAGGCCTAAATTGGGAAACAAGGCCAATGCCAGATCGAGCACAAAAGATTACAAAAATTAAAAATAACTTAAGATCGAGATTCTACCTTTAGAATCAGTAGCTCAAGGGTCGTCACCCCTTCATGATGTTCGGTCTCCTCAGTAAATTTGTTTACAATGCTCGAGAACAATGAGCATTGTGTGTATTCGACCACTAAGGCGAAGGAGATAACATCATCATCTAGGTCTATGATCTCGGGTATGCCCCGAGAAGTAGAAGCTCAAGCATGTGCTCGAGGAGTAGGCTGTATTGAAGGGACTTGGATCTTTGTTCTCGATGACTGCCTGCCCCGCTTGAAATTTTGCTCGGGGCCACTTTCCTAGTTCTCTTATTTCCTTTCAAAGGGGCCGATACCTTGGGCTTCAGGCCTTTCGCCTTTTAGTGGAATTCACAAGTAGCTTAGATAGGTCGAAAAGCATTTCAAATTCTGTAAAAAGTAAAACAAGGTATTAACCTGAGCTATATTTCTAGGTAATGCAAAAATTTACACATGAAGATGAAGATCGTACCCTTGACGCCTCTAATGTTGAAAAATGGTCAAGGGTGTCATCCTCGAGTAGATAATCAACTTTTTCTACAAGAGGACCCGTGTTTACTAACTTCAACCTATCGATATCTAAAGCCTCTGGGTATTTCAACCCTAATTAAATTTATCCCTATCAAGGATCTCCCATTTCGAGCTAAAAGGGTGGTCAGGGTTTTGAGATTTAAAAAAAAAAATGCTCTTTCTATCCTCGAAGTAAGCTCGGGGTCTCAGGTGTTCTAAATCCTCCCTTCGTGAATAAGTATATAAAATAGTTATACCTTGATGCAAATTTCATATCAGAAACTATCCTTAAGAGGTTAAGTCGAGGCTAGATTCTGAGACATCTGTATATGATAAAAAAAAATTATATCAAGAGCCTCTAACAGTTAGGGTAACTGACCTGGACACATAAAAAGAAGGTCAAGAAGTGGATAAAAAATGGGTGGAGAGGCCATCTAAACTGGGCCTTAAGGGCATCCCTAAAAAATCATCTCCCCTTCTCGGACATCTACTACTGTCTCAATTGGCTTGTGGGCCCTAACGTCATATAGGGGCATGACCCGAACACCCTAGCTATCTTAATAATTATATGTTCTTTATACTTAGTAGGCTCTCAAGACTATCTTGTCCTCGAGGTACGAGCTAACAAGTACGACCATTGGAATAATGGACATACCTATGCCCTTGGGGCTACTAGCGGTCGAGCTTCTAGAGGAATGACTACTACTATCGCTTGATCCCCTATTCTATCACCCGACCTTTTACTACTACCACTCGACATTATACTACTTATAAAATAAATAACTTAAAGGTTTGAACAATTACCTCTTAAGGTGGTCGCTTACAAAACCCACTAGCCCGAACTCGAACTACTTTTAATGGGAGTTGAGAGTGAAAATGTGAAAAATAAAGCGTGGAAAGGGGGTATTTATACTTAGGAAGGTCAAAGGTCATGTAATCCTGACTTTTGGATTCATGCCACGTGGAGATCATCCATGATCACGTGCTCCCTGCCCAACACGCATCCAACAA
This sequence comes from Fraxinus floribunda, assembly GCA_903798395.1. Taxonomy (NCBI): domain Eukaryota; kingdom Viridiplantae; phylum Streptophyta; class Magnoliopsida; order Lamiales; family Oleaceae; genus Fraxinus; species Fraxinus floribunda. The sequence goes on along the minus strand of CAIGRS010107464.1, from coordinate 1,811 downwards.
ATGTCAAACACCCAACTGTTACCCACAATCAAGAATGGGATTCAACCTCAGGCTTCTCCACCTCCTTGCATCTCACTTCTCAGCTCGATTGCATAACCATTAGCTGCAATCTGGATGCACGGGAGCCTGTGATAAGAAAAAATATGGTCCAACCCCCGAACTTGAACTCAGTATCCCAAGCTTATCTCCACCAATTTATCCATAGAGTAAGGTCAAGCTATATATTGAGGTCGATCATGTTCGATAATAACAATTACCTTGTCCTTATCTCATACCTTTTAGGAAAGTAATCCAACTCTGATTGTGACTCTCCATAACCTTTATCCTAATCCAAACTGCCAACCTACCACAAGTTCGATTAAAACTCAAATAGAATACTTTCAATATAACACAGACACCTTGCACGATAAGAATAAGGACTGTAGGTGGTTGGATCATTTTAGAACTCCATCACAAGTATCTATAAATACAAGACCAATGTTCATTATTCAAGTACGCTTTTACATAATTTTCAGTACATAACCTTATGCATAAATTCTCCCTCTAACTTAAGCATCGAAGGGGGCGACGATGTCATACCTCGATGCCTTTGTTTTAGGTATTGAAGATCAATTCGTGCGGTATCCAAGCATCCAAGATCTAGCGGGTGCAAGTTTATGGTAGCATCGAGTTGAATCGGTCACTTTCTCATATTTAATACTAATTTACGTACAATTCAGTTATCACAAATTTGAAGAATGATTGACGATTCATAAGCAAAATCTACTTTCATTTACCGCTCATCATTCATGTTTCCATAATATTTTTTTTTTTGACTGGAACAAATTAGTAGTCAGCCAAAAGAGTTAGAAATTAAGCCAGTCAAAAAAAGAAAAAAAATTGCAATATAATGGAACTAGCGGTGATTGGAAGATTGTAGTTTTATTTGATATTCCAATATGTCATCTTACAATCAACAAACCTCTTTTTATATGTTCTAAATAACAATGAAAAGAAAACTTATGACAAAAAAAAAAGGAAAACTAGGATTTCCATTTAAAAGGAGACAAATTCACTGTTCTACCAAAAACAATAAAATGCAAGAATGAAAATTCGATCTTTAATTGAATTGACTCCGTTTACGCCTAGAATATACTTTCCAATTTGCATCAATAGAGATGTGCTACTTCTCCTGGATTCATAGCTGTTGATCTTCATCTATGGCTGGGATGATTCCTTGAGTTGTTAACCGTCTCTCATCACACTCGGTATTCTCATTCAATTCTCTCTCTCTCTCTCTCTCTCTCTCTCTCTCTCCCTCCCTCCTTTGTGAATCTCTGAAAATTTGTCATCTTCTACTACACCTTTAGGTTTTCTGTTGAGATTTCTTGTGGAAATCACCGGCTGAATATTTCAGTGGTGTGGTTGAGTCCCTAAACTTGTTTAATTGTGAGTTTCTTTGGGTAAATAGTAACTTTCTACAACAACATTAGTCATTTTAATGTTTGGTTCGAGTCGGTGGATCTTCTAGTGATCCTGGTAAAATCTGTTTTATTTGTGTTGACACCCTAAAAATGCAGCCCAAGATTAAAGGTCCAAGAGGAGAGGCCCAATTGGGAAGTCCAAGATAAATGCCTAGTAAGAATCATTGATGAAGGTAATAGAAGCTCAGAAACAAGGAAAAGCCATCGCCCAAGCTTGCAGAACGCACAGAGGCTGAGCGAATGAAGGGCCATGCGATCGCCCAGAGCAATGATTCCGTTATCGCCCAAACCTTCGAAGTTGCCCAGGGTGGAGCACATCTAAGGTATTATGGCCAACTAATCCAGCAG
>CAIGRS010107383.1:0-10280 GCA_903798395.1 Fraxinus floribunda | reverse complement strand
AAGGAATCAAGAGATCAACAATTACCCATGGTGAACCTACTTCTCAATCCTTTGCTTTACCTTCAACAGTTACGTCTGCAGCTCAAATCATTGAACACGAAAATGAAGGTTTGTTCACAAATTTCACTCTGCACTTCCTTCATTTGTCCGATACACATACTATAAGTAAATGATTGATTTGTTTTTGGCAGTACTTACAATGAAGCATCGATCCTAAGTTTCCTGTCGAGAATATTAGTCATACAAATTGTAAATTCAGCCTTCCAGTAAGTCTATTTTGCTTCTTAGTGGTAGATTATTACAACAGTATGTTGTAGATATGTATGTTAAAATTGAAACTGCAAGGTTAGACTATTTTCGTCATAACCAAAAATAGATTCGAGCATAACTCTATTAGGGTATTGTAGATAGTGTTGAACATGGAGAGACAAGAGGTTCTAACATTGAGAAAAAATTTATTCTCCCACAATCTTTTACATATGGTCGTAGAGATATATTAAAAAGATATATGGATGTTATGGCTATTGTTCAGCGGTATGGAAAACCAGTTATGTTTTTAACTATTACATGCAATTCAAATTGGCTGGAAATTAGACAAGAACTACAACAAAATCGCCCAGATTTAATTACCTGTATCTTTAGAGCAAAATTAGAAGAATTGAAAGATGATTTATGCAAAAAAAAAATATTTTAGGTCCTGTTATTGCACATATATATGTTGTCGAATTTAGAAAACGAGGTCTTCCTCATGCACACTTTTTATTAATTTTCAAATCTGGACATAAAATTTGTTCTGCTGTAGATGTCGATAAAATAGTTTGCTGTGAGATTCCTGACAAAAACAAATATACTTATCTTTACTCTGTTATTGTCAAACATAATATGCATGGTCCTTGTGGAAATTTAAATTCCAAAAATGTATGTATGAACTCAAATGCAAAATGCAAAAACAAATTCCATAGAAATTATTGTACCACTACTATATTTGGCGACAACGCATATTCTTTTCATAAACGTCGCAATGATGGTGTCAACATTAAAGTTAGAGACAAAATGTTAGACAATCGATGGGTCGTAACATATAAAGGAATAAATTCATGTTTTAAACATTGTCACTTAAATGTTGAAATTTGTTCTTCTATAAAAACTATAAAATATTTGTATAAATATGTATATAAAGGGCATGATCGTATTAAATTCTCAATTGCACCATCTGAAACACCTACAAAAATCGACGAAATTTCTACTTATCAATATGCTAGATGAACCTCTCCACCTAAAGCAATGTGGAGGATTTTATCGTTCAATTTAGCCGAAATTCATCATACCGTTTATTCTTTACAACTTCATCTTTTAAATCATCAACAAGTACGATATGATGACACAACTGATTTAACTACTATTACTGAGAATGAAAATACAAAACGAATAATGTTAACAGAATTTTTCAAAGTCAACGAAAGAAATAAATTTGCTCGTACATTATTATATCGAGATTTCCCAACAAATTCCGTTTGGAATTCATCTAAGAAAAATTGGTTTCCTAGGAAGAAAAATATTGTCGTCAGACGAATTGTTTCAGTAAATCCATCTGAATGTGAACATTATTTCTTACGTATACTTCTTAATCATATTCGACTTCTGAAATCATTTGATGATTTCAAAACTTTAAATGGAAAAACTTTAAATATATATTGCGAAGCAGCTCTTTTACATGGTTTATTAAGCAGAAATAATCATTGTGAAAAATGTCTATCTGAAGCTATTGTTTACGAAATGTCTACTTCTTTAAGACGTCTATTCGCTACCCTTCTTGTCCTCTGCAATCCTGATCGTCAAAAACTACTATGGAATAAATTTAAAGCTCATCTAACTGACAATTATATACATGAAAATAAACCTCCAAATGTTGTTGAATTACAAGCTTTAGAACACATTAGTTCCATTTTAGAATCAATGGGTAAAAACATTAATGATTACAAAATAGTGCCCTTCAATGTCGATATAAATGAAATTGAAAGGTTGACAAGAATGATTGCATAGGAAACATCAACCTTGGATATAGAAGGGGATTACACTTGTAACATAAGTTTAAATAATCATTAGAAAATTGCATATGATACTATAATGGAAAATATAAATTCTAATTCAAGTGCAATTTATTTTATCGNACAAGAATGATTGCAGAAGAGACGACAAATTTGGATATTGAAGGGGGTTGCGCTTATGCAACAAGCTTAAATGATCGACAAAAAATTGCATATAATACTATCATGGAAAAAGTAAACCGCAATTCAAGTGCAATTTATTTCATTGATGGTCCAGGAGGAATATGTAAAACTTTTCTATATAAAGCACTCTTAACTGGTGTAAGATCACAAAATTCAATTGCTTTGGTTACTGTATCGTCTGGAGTATCCGCATCTCTCTTACCTGGAGGACGAACAGCTCATTCAAGACTTAAAATTCATTTGGAAACAATTGGCCAAGTAAGTTGTTCTATTAGTAAACAATCAGCTTTAGTAACTTTATTAAAAATGGCAAAATTAATCGTCTCGGATGAAGCTCCTATGGTAAATCGTTGTGCTATTGAAGCTGTAGATAAAATGCTAAGAGATATTACAGATTGTAGTTTACCTTTTGGTGGTAAAGTCATTGTTTTTGGAGGAGATTTTCGCCAAATTTTTATTGAAACTGTTGATAAAATGCTTAAAGATATTACTGACTGTAATTTGCCTTTCGATGGGAAAGTTGTAGTTTTAGGAGGCGACTTCCAACATGTTTTACCAGTTGTACCAAGGGGGAAAAAAGACGACATCATGAAAGCTAGCTTAATTTTCTCTTACTTATGGCCTTCATATTTACACTTACCCTTGATTGAAAACATGATAGCAAAATTTGATACAACATTTTGTGATTATTTACTAAGATTTGGAAATGGAACAGAGAAAGAACATAATTGTAATTGCATTAAAATTCCTACTGATATACTGCTACCGTTTGAAGATGAAATTACATCTCTGAAAAATTTAATAAATCATGTTTTCTCAAATATAGAAACATATGATGATAATTTGCAAACAATTGTAAACCGAGCCATACTCACGCCTCGAAATGAATATGTTGATCATATTAACAGAATTCTATTAGATCAAATTCCTGGACAAATATACACATATTATAGTTTCGATGATACGCTTGACAAAACGGAATAGAGTTTACAAGAAGATTTCTTAAATACTTTAACTCCTAATGGAATACCACCACACGAATTAAAACTTAAACTCAACTGTCCTGTAATGTTATTATGAAATATCAATGCAGCTGAAGGCCTATGCAATGTAGCACATCTTATTTGTAGAAAATTTGACAAAAATATAATTCTTGCTAAAATTACAACCGGTGAATATCGTGGCAAATATGTTTTCTTACCTAGAATTCCTTTTATGCCTCTGAAAGGTGATAACTCTTCAATTTCATTTAAAAGAACTCAATTCCCAATCAGACCATGTTTTGCAATGACAATAAACAAAGCACAAGATCAAACACTTGATTTTGTTGGTTTGTATCTACCTTCATTGTCAAGAGCTAAAACAAGTAAATGTTTAAAAGTTTTGCTAAAGCCATCAAATCCAGACATTTTACACATTAGATGTACTAACAACGTTGTGTACAAAGAAATTCTTTCATTCATACATAGTTAAAACAATAAATGTTTTGTAAGTATTTTCTTCACACACATTCTTCACTATTTGAAAACATAAATATTGTACAAATTCATTTCTATAACGCAAATTGTATCTTTTTTTCCATTTATGAATTATTTATTTTTTGTTAATTGTTTTGCACCTCAATACTTTCATACCTTAACATACTGGTGTAATGGATGTTCTAATACATTTTATAATGGTAGTTACAATTGCTTTTTTCGGACATTTCTAATTAAAACATTAGTATAACTTATAAATGTATTAAATTGTTTCATATATCAATGAGTTTGCCTATGAAAAGGATATCAATTAGATTTAAAAATAATTTTTCCCCGATTGCAACAAAAATATTAAGTCCAAAAAAAAAATACTCATCCGTACTTGTACAACATATAAACAATTTTCACTTAGATTATGTTAACTATTTTGTACTTATATTTTTAAAATAGTAAGACCAATTGGAGATATTTTAAACAAAAATATTGTCATTACATGTTCAAATTACATTTATCTGTCTTATTCAAAATGCAGATAGTAACAAAATATCTAAGTGCTATGCCACGTTAGTACTTCTATTTTCACCCCTTCTACACTCAAACTAACTTATCTAAACATATCTCAAATACTCTTAACTATATACTTAAAATCTAATTGTAGAACAATTAACTTATTCTATAAAAGCTAACATTTTTACTCCATTCTTTTGCAATTTGCGGATACAGATTCTGTTAAATAGCTGCAACCTATAAATTTATCCCACAAATTGCTACATCAAAGACCAACTGGTCTACAAAGGTCATTGTTGCAGGAAAACAATCACCTAAAACTGCACGTAACTCTATAGCTCGATATCAAAATCTTACCTTCATGGATTTGCAGGTAATTGCATATATGAATTTCCCAATTTTTTTCATTTTTGTTTACTATATATATTTTTCCTATTAGCCTATTCATCTTATTCTAACTTCCAACAGGGTAACCAAGTCATAGCTACAATGTACGATACTAATATTACAGCCCTTGCTGACCAGTTAACACTCGGGAAGACATACATAATCTTAAACGCAATCGTTAAAGAAAACAAAAGTTTCTTCAAAACTGCAAAAGAAGAAAAGGTTTGGAGTATAACAAGAAGAACACGAGTTGAGGAGGTGAACGAAAATAATTTGGACTTCTTGTTTTCTAAATACGAGCTCACTCCTTTTCATGCACTCGAACATCATATGGACAACAATACAAACATAAGTACAAGTACTACCATATCAATTGTACACATAATACTTACACTTAAGGCTTTATAGTAATTAATCCATACAAAATACATAACAGATAACTTTATTTACCTCTATACAGATGTTATTGGTGTTGCTATAGAAGTTCGACATAAAAGAATTATCCAGACTCATTTTGTACTGAGGTCGGTCCTTAAGATGTCGTGTTAATAGACAAAAATTTTCAAACTCTAATATTAACTTTTTGGGACACTTTCGTTGAGAGAGAATGCATAACTATTCTTCAACACTTACCAATGAAACCTGCAGTGTAGGCTACAAATCTTAAAACTTCCTCTTTCAATGGTAGCTGCAACTTCAACATAGCGTTTAATTTTACGTAATAGTCACAAAATAAAAATAACATAATATTAATTATTATCTTCTCTTTCACAGGCATCACACTCTAAAGTGAATAACACCATTTTCCTCAACACTGAGTCTTCAGTTGCAACAGACTATAAACAATGGTACTGAAACATATTCCAAACATTTTTTACCTTACTCTTCTCCACGTAAAAATGTCAACTTTCATGTATAATAATAATATTGTAATTTCTTTCCACAGCGTGTCAACAAATACTGAAAGCCTCGATGAACTTATGAATGGAGCCTCATCGATTTCTGTAAGCCCACCAAAGCTTTCGCCTCCTGCAGACGACAAGTTCACATCTATTGCTGGATGATTGGGAGTCTATTTAGAGATATTCTCTACATTATTAAACACACATATATCACATACATATTACTAAAAATCCAAATAGCTTTTCCATTTACCTATATTCACAATTCAATCATACATTTTTTTGAACATGAAAAATTTTATTGGATTAAAGCCCGTTGGACAATTAATAGGACCCATCAGCGATTCTGGTATATGGCCTGCACCAATTGTAAAAAAACCTCGACTGGAAACTTAGGTTAGATTCACAAATGTCGCTTCTGCAAATACGAGCAGGCAACGGCCCAACATCGGTATGTACTTAAACATATACTTACATTTCTATTAATAATTTTAATATTGTTTACACAATATACTACCCTTAATTCAACTTCTTTTTATATATATTCAGAGCTACTGGTTTTGTTCGCCTGGAAAACACAAATGGACAATTAGATGCAAGTATTATTGGAAAAGCTGCAGAAACCTTGTTGGGAACCAATGCTACTACAATAATGGAACACTTCCATCAAGTAAATCCTACACTAACAGAGTTTATAAATAATTATTTAAACACAAAAATATACTAAAAACATACACTACATCTACCGCAGAATCCACGCACGGTGATAAACAACCTTGAACGGACCAATAGTGAAACAGACTTGATGTTTTATGTTAAAACCAGTCAAAAAAATATAGATCCACCTGAGTACCATTTTGAAATTGTTTTTGTCTTCAAGCTTACGCCTTCGCTTCTTCACGCTACTTCTTCGGACACAATGACCGACATAAATCCTTCAACTATGAACAACAATGATTCATTGACTGAAATAGCCGTCAATGTCGACAACACAGATAAAAGAGCCAAACACAAAATATTCGCAACAGGTACAAAAAGGCCTACCCTGCACAAAACAGTCGAAAATCCCGAAACAAAACTCAACAAGAAGAAGAAGACTTGTAAAGCTTCGAATGATACTACCGCTGTTACAGCTTACGAGACACCCTAAATGATGAAGATGGGTATATTTTGTACTCTATGCAGTTGTATCTTCTGTCATTTCCAAACACTCTAGAAGGCATCTTCAATATATATACATATATATAGGATGCCATAAATATTTTCAATTTAACATCCAAATACAACTGCTTGTATATATATGTGTTTCTGTTGATAAATAATGTTCAAGGCTTTTTATTTATGTTTTGTTTTTAATTCTTTACTTACTTAAATAAAACACACAATCATTAAAATTCTTTTAAAATTAAAAAATAATTTCTACCCAATTCACTCTCCGTCTACCCTATTTCACGTTGCGAAAATATAATATTTATTATTTTCATTCTAAATACAAAATTAAACTAAGTTTAAACTACATAACATATATTGAAAAAAAAAAAACCATTATCAACTACCATTATAATATATACTATATTACCTCTGCACATAATTTAAAATATACTACTTTTCCGATTTATATATATGACATCACACATTTTATGTAAGCGCATATCTTTTTAAATAAATAAATAAAACAATTACACTCATTGAAATATTTTCTACATTTTTTATATACATTTATATTATTAGATAGCCCTATATGACCTAAACAATTCAAACTTTAATGCATATTAGTTAAATTACGTACGTAGATTACATTATAGATCATAAACAAGTCAAGATTATGAAAATTTTGTTTCAAATGCAATTGATACAAAATTATGTTAAAGTTCATTTACAAACTTTTTTCCCACAGCCATTTGACAAAAAAATGTATTCATAAACTTATTTCATGTTGGTTTTACATTCTTATTTTGAAATTTTTTTCTAATGTATCTACATTAATGAAATTACATATTTAAATTATTTGGATTTAATCGTATAATAAACTAATTTCAACATGCAATTTAAACAACCGAGACCTAAACTAAATAAACTTTATTTAAAAAAAATTTCATTGAGTTGCTTAATAAAATCAATTCTAGACAAGTGACCATTTTGTAAATCTTGTAAGTCTATTACCCATTTTTTCCTCCTTATTTATATAGAAATAAATATATATCGAATTTGCATCTTGCACTCTTAACTTCAAAACAAAAACTCTCTCCACTCAACCCACAGAGTTTTCCACAACAAACAAGGGAAGCCCCAAGCCTCCGCACGCGAAGTCAGTGCGGTTTTATTTTATTTTATTTTATTTTTTTTTTCCTCCTCACAGGATTATATATATATATATATATATATGTATATCCATTTTCAATTATATAGAATTTATTTATTTATTAATTTGTATAGATGTCTCTTGAATATATTTTTTCTCCAACTCAATGGTTTTCTGCTACCATCACCCAATTTCCAATCCTTCGGTATATTATAGATTTCATGTGACTTATTGATGAAGATAAACAATCATTAGTATTGAGCAGCAATTTCCATGAATTTATTTATGGAACTATTTGTAGAGCAGAACAACAACAGTTCTGTAGCAGATTAATACACAAATTTATATTGAGGATTGTTAATTCTGGAAAAATAAATGAAATATTGGTAAGATTAGATGATTATTTTGTCAAATTCGGTATGCAAAAATTCTGTCTTATCACTGGATTACCCTGTCTCAAGTATCTGCCGAACTTGACTCCAATAACGAATGACTTAGAAATATTTATTTTCATGGAACGAAGAGAATTACTATGATAATGCTTTCCGAAGCATTTCATATGTGTGAAAATGCGGTGGATAAATTTAAACTAGGATTTGTCATGTTGGTAGAGTGTGTTTTAAAACCAATTGGAAGATACATTGATTATACAACATTGGGTATAGTTGAACACCTCGAGGAATTTCTTATTTATTCATGGGGCCGTATATCATATTTTGTTCTGTGGAACTCGTTGCAAGAACGATCACGGAGAATACAAAAAATCAACAAACAGATCCTAAATATTCAGTACATGGATTTCCGCTTGCATTCCAGGTATTTTATTTGTATATTTAAGTTTTGATTTATCTAAGGAATAAATTTTTTAAATATAATATTTATTGCCAATAATCTTGCAGTGTTGGATATATGAAGCATTTCCAAAGATTGGACAACGATTTGGCCGTCGTAGATACAAAACCTTATAGTGTCCAAGAATGCACAAATGGAAACCAAACAAATTCTTAAATGAAAAAATAGTGAGAGACTTTTTGGCTTCTTTGGCCGCTGAAGAGGTATTTCACAATCCAATGTACATTTAATTTTTTAATAATATTCATTTATTAAATTGCTTGTTTTAAAAAATTACAGTATATAATTCCAATCTTCCATTGTAATTACATACTCAAGTAGTTGCAGTACTAACGCTCACAGAAGAAGAATTAGAAACAATGTGGTACACAACACTTTCGCTGCCACCAGATAATCAACAACATGTATTAGATGTTATTATCAGTGGGGAATTCACAATGTAGCAACAGAAATCCCACCTACTACCACACATGAGCATCAAACAAATATTCCAGGTACTTCGTTTGAATTTGAGTCAGGACCTTCTTCTTCTCGCTCTGGTTATATTACTAAAGAACACATGGATGAACTATTTAGCATCTATAGGCAGCATTTAGTATCAGAAGTGTCTACTTTGTACGATAATTTAAAGACACACATGGTTGAAGAATCAGGAAAGCACGAAGCTATATATCAATCAATTCTTGACAACAAAAGACAACTATTTGAACAATAGCAACAATGGCAACAGGATCACCATGAAGACATTCAATCCATGCGATCCTATGTAGATACCAGCATAGATTCAATCAAATCTTACACTGATGAACAGAATAAGAATGTGCTGGATCAATTGTCTGTTTGAAAATCCAATATGGAAGTTATTATAAGCTCTCTACAACATGATGTTCCTATCTATAAGAGCCCAATTCATGGTGACCAACCTATGCATCATTCAACCTCTGAACAAGTTCATGATGTTCAAAATTTAACTGCGCACAAAAAAAATAAAAAGGAAGACAATCAATCTTCATCGTCATCCAAATATCCTTTAGAAGAATTTTGTATGGATAGATACATAACTATTAGAGATTGGATAGAAAAGAATCCATCTGGGTAAGAAATTTATTTATACTTTATTACTTCACATATTACAACTTTCATTCCATTCTATTCAAATTAATTCAAAGTTCTACAGTCAGCTCTGGGACGATGGAAGTGGGAACAAGTACAGATGAGATATGCTAAAGGCTATACATGATACATCTGAAAATCTCCATGTTGCGGTTAGTTAAATTTACAAATAATAATAATAATTACAGTCTATAGTTAACGTCTCTAATTTACTTTATCTATTTGTTAGATTATTAACACGGAGTTAATGCTGTTGAGGCGACTCATTCGTGATAGATCCCCTCGTATCTTTAAAGAGTATGCAATCCTAAATTTTTCATTTGAAGATGAATGTGCTCGTTGTATGATATGGCAAGAAAGTGTGAAACAATGACTTGAAAAAGAGAATTCACCGAATTCTGTTGTTTTCCAACAATGCGTAACTGGTATCTTACCGATTTTTGGAATTCCATGGATAACATGCAATTATCTATTAATTTCATATTCAGTGCCGGTGAACAATTGGTAT
>CAIGRS010107351.1:0-11513 GCA_903798395.1 Fraxinus floribunda | reverse complement strand
TTTTCAAGTGTGTCTGCATGTTCCCGGGTTTAAAAGTAAACATAATTTATGTGTAGCATGAAACCATCCGTGGTGCTATTTCATCTAATAATAATTTGAAACGACTCTTAAATGAGTTATTTTAAACTGCCATGTATGTAAGACAATCTACGGGAAACTTAAAGCAACTGGATAAATTTTCAATAAGTGAAAAGAAAAAATTCTCCACATCAAGGGATGATTTTTATTTCATTATTCATAGGAATTTAACTTTACAAACAAACAAAAAAAAAATAATCAAATCCAACCAATTCCAGTATGTAACATAACAGAGCAAAAATTACAATTTCCTAAATATATATCTTGCCTGATGGACTTCTCCATTTTCTCTTCTTCTCTTTTTCCAAACCTTTTCGTTTGTTGCCTATTCTCGGTGACGAAGAGAAAGATTTTTTCTTTTGTATATAAATGCAAAAGAGTAAAAAAAATACAACCACAGCCTTTCACTGCCTATATTTTTGACCAAATCTTTATAATTTGATCCTCCTTTTTCTTTTCTTGTTTCTTATGACATTTCACCTTCCTACATTTTTGGGAAAATCTTTATAATTGGATCCCAGCATTTTGTCAAGAGGGAAGAAGAGAGATAAAATGGGAAAGGAAAATACGTGCAGAATGAACAGTAAACGAAAGATTTTCTCTTTTAGTAGAAGAGGGATTATAGATTTTTATATATAGTTTGAATTACTCTTTTTATGGGACATACAATTTTAGAGAGAAAAACGTATAAATATCAAGATCAGAGGACAAAACACTAGGGTTTGAAGATTTTTGGAACTGAAAATGATTTTTGGTGCAAGATCTGATTCTTTCTATCATCAAAATTTTAAATCCCAATTATGAATTCTATAAAAAAAAAATTTAATTATTTTCTTACAGTATTATAAGTAGCAAAATCATTAGTATAAAAGCGTAGAGATACATTTTCTAGCTAGTAAGGTCGTTACGTGTATTCTTAAAAATTTAAAGTGCTTAATTTAGGTTTATCAATATTCACATAGAGATATAAAATTTATTTATCCCTTGTTAGGTTCCCATTTTTTTCGAAATATATTTTTCTCTATCTTCTTTTCAACCACATATTTTCAATTAAATAATATTACACGCAACCCAAAAACTTTTCCTTCTTTTTTAACAACATATTATCCATCAATCTGTTATTCCAAAATATATTATACTCCAAAAAATGAGGCTCAAACATGTTCATAGTTAAATAGAATCAATTTGACATCAAGAGAGATAAACTAAATATGTTAGAAGAATTCGATCAAACACTACAATAATAATGAAACTTGATTAGTTGATAACATGGGATCCATATATGAAATTGTAAGTCTTAACATCAAAATTACTTTAAAACCCGAATTTGATAAATTGTGTACATTAGATAAAAATTAGTTTAATTAGAATAATTTAGATAACTAATCATAAACTATATTTTTTTATTTTTCGTCAAATAGGAGTTATATATAACAAATTAGTAATTAAATAATAGCTCTCATGAGAACGATAATTTGGGTTCAGTAATCCACTATATTACTTGTTCGATATCGTACATTTGCCACAAGAAAAGCACGATAAGTTTTTGATGCCGTTGTGTGGGACTATTTACATTTAATCCTAGTTTATTTTTATTTTGACTTTTATTTGATTGGTTTAAATTGCTTCTTTAAAAAGATACCAGTCACTTGTCCCATGCAACGCATGGAATCAGGGGCGGACCCAGCATCTGGCCAGCCCCCGCGGTCGCCCGTGCTGGGTCCACCGGGACCTTGAAGTTCCGTCAGGAAGAAATGGAGAAGGCAATCGGCATTGGTGAATCAAATTTTTTTTTTCCTTTGTGTTTTTTTTGTTTCAGTGAACTGCTTTCTTGTGCCTTTTTTTGTAAAACAATAAGGCTCAATGGCCAATTTGCAAGCCATTAGTACAAGCAAAACCAAATCCAAGATCAAAATCCAAATCCCCAATTAATTGAAACCCAAACCGTAGAGGAGCTCGACGGAGAGACGACCGGCGAATCGATTGGCTGCGCGAGTCCCTGCCTTCACGTGTCTGTGACTGTGGTTTGTGAGTTGCCTTCGCGTGCCTCTCCAGCCGGCACATGTATATATGCAGAAGTTGCCGAAAAAAATTGGGAGGAAGAAGCTGTTCAAAAAAAGGCGAGGAAGGAATAAAATTAGCGTCGCGCCTCTGCTGTTAAGTCTTGACTTTTGAGACGATTTTTAGGTTTGTAAGTTATCGGATTATGAGTTGAGTTATGACCTTGGTCCATTTAGTTTTATATAATAAAATGATTAATAAATGTTAAAAATCCTTAAACTTAGTATTAAATTTTTAAACTATATAATTTATTTTTAAAATAGTACATATTTTATAATATTTAATTTGCTTAATTTAGTTAATTTTCGGGTGGATATCGGTTTTACTTCGATTCAACTCTTTGATCTCTCTCTCTCTCTCTCTCTCTCTCTCTTTTTGTTTTTGTTCCTTTAGTTAATTTGTTTGATTTATTATTTATATTTTATAAATTATATTTATATAATATGAATGTGTTTGTGAATTGTAAATTGAGCATGCTGCCTGTATAGTTTTAAAATTTTGAATTTTTTGAATTTGAAAATTGGGGATTTTGTGAATTTGGGAATCTAAGAATATTGGGGATTTTGAAACTTGGGGATTTTGTTGCTGAATGTTAAGGTTTATGATTTATGAAAATTGGGAATTTGAGAATATATAATATACGTACCGTAAATCTGATTTGCATTAATTACAATGACAAATTGGAACTGGGAAGACTAGGAATGGGAATAGCCAATAGGAATAGGAAAAAGACATGTTTGCACTTACTTTATTTCACTCTAATTGCTTTTTTAATACTTTTATCAATTACATGTATTTCAATTAGTCTATTGTTTTGAATCAACTCCAATTAAACCATGTGTAGACAGTTTTTTAATCAATTTTAATTGAAAATAAATTGTGGCATTTTGTAGATTATGGATCGATGCAAATTGTATTGTGTATTTCTTTAATACATTTGGTTGTATTAAACTACGTATTCATATATATATATATATATAATTTTTACGTTTTAGTGCGTTTACATATATATTGAATAATTTTTAATATTATATAATTAAATATTAATAAACAACCACACTCTTACGATCGATGATGGTTGACGTTGACTGATCAACGTCCACCCAAGCTGAGCTTAGATCCTGGGTCCGCCACTGCATGGGATGGTTGATTTTGAAGATAGTATTAGCAAGTTAAATGTATGGATTCTTATGAATTACATCCCCAACTAAATATTTACATGAACTGATATTCAACCATCCATCTCTGAGTGAATGAATTTGCAATAAGAAACCAAACTAAAGTGAAGAAGTACAACTCGATAAAAGTGGAAAAAATGTAAAACCATAGACGGATGAAGCTAACATTAAAGATTGACATGAATCAAGTCATCATCATGAATATCAATTTCGAAAGATAAAACATTAAGGGCTTGAAACATTGCTTTTTTCGAAGCCGCACCTCTGCAATTGAAGTTCTGGTAAAAGAATGTAGGACTTGATACGCAGGAATAAATATTACGGTGATGCTATGGGTACATTGGGGTGTCCATCCGGGTGTCCATTAACGGGCACTCCATCCAATAGGGGGGTGCCGGGTGTCCATAATGATGGACACCCCAATGTACAAGAAGTATAATCCTAAATATTAATGCACATGAACAGGCTAGAAGATAGTTATCACACAAATGTAAAGTCAGTTTTAACTGCGTTCCTAAGAAGAAACAAGTACCTTTGTATGCATGTCCAAGAGAGATGCCAACCATAAAGAGTAAAAAAATGGCATCAGAAATCTACCAGTGTAAAACCATTCCATGGTGAATGATTGATAGTTGGAAAGAATCCATCTGCATTATTACCTACACTCTCAGATCGCAAATAAGTTACCAGCCATTATTAATTACTTTCCAATTTTTTCCTTTCCTAATGCATTAATGATCTTAATCGAGAAACTTGATATAAAGCTTCCTTATGTTACTAACTTCAGTAACATCTAAGATTCTACTATGATGCTTTATTATAATAGTTCCAGTAAGCATCATTTGGTTCATGCACTTTGACCCTAAATGCTACAATTAGTTTCCTACACTGCTTACACACACAAACTAATAGACCTCAAAGAAATTCGATGATGTAAGGAGATGAATTAGTAGTATGTAGATGGAAAGTTACCGCAATGGTAAGCCCCCGAAAAATATCAAGGGAGACAAGGCGAGTGGTTCCAGAAGCAGATGGCATACATCTAGAGGTAGTATTGCGACCCAATTCAGGGGACGAAGACAAATTAATTTTTTGATAAAGTGTATTCAACATCATCTGTGCTCTTAATGCGTAAAGTACACTTGTTTCCATGCAGATGTGGATTTATCAAATCCATTCAGAGAGAATGTTGCCCTATTGGTCTCCAACCTATTGCCAGAGTAGAAAGTTGGTCGTCAATCTCTTATTATAGTTGCACAATCAGTTCACGACGACTATCTAAATCTCCGCTAAATCATTGTGTGGACCTCACATATCCAACTTTATGAAGCTAAATTTGTTTGCAGTGCGCACATTTTGGAAGTGAGGCATGTTCCCATGAGGTCATGGGACTATTTTAAGAGATTGGACACTTTCTACTGTTCATTACCTGTTGCGCAACTATAATTAAAGGTTGACACCAATTTGCTACTATGATAATAGATTCGGGACCCCATATCTCCCCTCATTCAGTAGGGAAGCCTTTATCATTAGCATCTCATTAATTGTGAGTCTATATTACAATAAAATCTATTGGGCAATCTTAGCTCTGGCCCAAAGAACATGCTTATGGGTTCATGCAAATTCGCAGAACCAAAGACAGAAACAAAGCACTTGAACCAGAAACAAAAGTTAAAATGGAAACTAACTCGGTACTATTCTGAGGAGTGAGGAGCAGGATCGATAGCAGCCTTGTCTATTTCCATCTAGGTCAGTTCCTTTGCTGATTCGTTGACAACAGGAACATCCACCTCCTCTTCTAAGAGCTGATTTAAATTCCAACAGGGCCGTTATAGTTCAGAAAATATTCAACAAAATATTTACTTCAAAGAGTTCTACGCAAAGAGACTTACAGTTGTTGACTCGACCAAAATAATACCAAGCAGATTTAGGTGTACTTTTGACTTTCAGTTTTGCCTGTAAACCTTTTGTGGATTGGAAGTGTCCAATCTGTACCTCGGATAGGAAAATACAGAAATAGAAAGATTTTCAAACGAACGCAATTTAATCAGGGACATAACTGACCGAAACGCCCGATAAACTACCGTGTAAGTGCTGATGTTTTCTGGTGCCTTCAATTCACTCTCATCAGCATTTTGAACTTCAACCATGAAAGTGCCAAATCTGTGGAATGTCAGAGCTTTCACACTTGTTATTGGATTACCCTTAGGGAGTACAACGGTGCTCTGTATTAGCAGGACCATTACTTGGAAAGTGAATGAAGAAAAGGAAGGAAGCCAGACTGTTTGCACACAAAAGAAATCCCAGTCACTTACAAGCAATCAAAGCACGTTAAAGCCAATCAAGACAACAGAAATCCATTCAGCCAAGATTTATCCCTCATCAAATCAATTTCATGGAAAGCCAATCAAGCCAGCCAAGATGTTTCCCAATCCTGTCCAGCAATTATGTTAATCAAGGATTTCACCAGTCATTTACATTCCTGATATAGATTAGAATTTGAGTCTGTGCCAAAAATAGAGAAAGATTGTAATATCTCTGCAACACAGAGAACTAGTATAAATACATACACTTGTATAGTCTCCTCACATTGAGCTGAGACTCTTAAACCATCATTTTCTTCTTGGTATCAAAGCATATCTTTTCTCTTCCGCTATAACCATGGCCACTATCTCTCTCAATGTCAGCAACTTCGTTAACATCAAACTTAACCCAGAAAATTACCCACTGTGGCGTGAGCAAGTCATCTCACTAGCCGAAAGCCAAGACCTGTTTGAACATCTCAATGGAGAATTGGAAATCCCAGCCATTTACTCTCCAGAAACCGCAAAAACGGACAAACCAATATTCAGTGAAGACTATCTCAAATGGAGAAAATCAGATCGCTTACTTCGAGGGTGGATCATTGGAACCCTGACAGAAGAAGCTCTTGGTCTGGTTGTTGGTCTTCAAACTGCCAAACAAGTTTGGGAAGGACTTCAAGAAGCCTATGCCCAAGATTCGCAAGAGAGAGAATTCACTCTCCGCCAACAACTTACTTATCTCAAGAAAGATGCTACAACTCCCTTAACTGAGCATCTTCGTCAATTTAAAAAACTGTGCGACAGTCTTGCAGCAATTGGTCATCCTGTGCAAGATCGAGAGAAGGTCTACTCTCTGCTTACAAGTCTAGGTCCACGTTATGAGACCTTCACCACCACAATGCTGAAACCGCCCATGCCTGGCTATTCAGAGGTCGTTTCTTTGCTTCAAGGCTATGAACAACGTGTTCAATGGCATGAACCTCAACATCTTGCATTCTATGGTCAACGACAACGGAATCAACAAGGTAATAACAATCGTTTTTCTGGCCAGCAAGGCAATAGCAATCGTTCCCCTGGTCATGCTTTCACCTCCCAAGGCCGGGGGTTCCAACCCACAAACACAAATACTTCTGGAGGTCGAAATGAAAAACAGAGATCTGGTACTGGACTTATCCCCATTGAAGGGACTCATCTTCGTCGAATGACACCTGCAGAGCGTGAAAGATATCGTTATGAAAAATGTCAGATTTGTGACAAACTTGGACATATAGCATCCATCTGTTGGTACAAAGATAAACAATTGCATGTCAAAGAAATTCCTCATGCTCTCACTGCTCTCACACTTGATACATCTGTACCAGATACCGAATGGACAACTGATACGGGTGCTTCAAACCACATGACAGGTAACTCCAAACTTTTGTTCAATTTACGCTCATACCTGGGAACTGATTCAGTTCTCATTGGTAATGGGCACGCTCTCTCTATTAAAGCCATTGGTGACACACTAGTCAAAAATGGTAAAGAAAAACTAATGTTGCGTGATGTTCTGTTAGTTCCTTCTTTGGCTCGTAATTTGCTCTCAGTTAGTCAACTTACTGATCAATTTCCTTTCAATTGTGAATTCTCTAATGCAAATTTCTATGTTAAGGAGCGAGAGACAGGACGAATACTAATGACGGGGCATCGCAAGGATGATTTGTACGTTTTGTCACCTCTTCAGGAAGCTCATTTCTCAAATAGGTTCACTAATACCACAGAGGAGGTGTGGCATCAAAGGCTTGGGCATCCACACATGTCAACTGTTAAGAATCTAAAATCTAAGGGTTTAATTAAAAGCACTAGTTCAAATAAAAAGACTACTCTATGTGAGAGTTGTCAATTAGGAAAATTAAGCAAATTTCCATTTCCCCATTCTGATTATGTTAGTTCAGAATTATTTGAAAAAATTCATGTCGATTTATGGGGTCCTGCACCCGTTTCTTCCTTTCAAAATTTTCGATATTACGCTTGTATTGTTGATGATTATTCCAAATACTGTTGGTTTGTTCCTTTACGTCTCAAATCTGATTTCACTTCTGCGTATATTGCATTTGAACGATACGTGGACAGGCAATTTAACAAGAAAATTAAAATCTTTCATTCGGATGGAGGAGGTGAGTTTGTAAATTCCACATTGACTACACATTTCAAGTGTGAAGGAATAATCCATCAGATCTCTTGTCCCTATACTCCCCAGCAAACTGGATCTGTTGAACGTCGTCATCGCGTCATAAGGGAAATTGGGATGACTATGTTGTTTCACGGTGGACTGCCCAAACAATTTTGGGTGGAGGCCTTCCAAAATGCAGTCTTCTTAATTAATAGACTGCCTTCTTCAGCTATTGAGTTTGATACTCCTTACCATAAAGTGCATCATAGACATCCTGATTATTCATGTTTACGAGTCTTTGGCTCACGTTGTTATCCCTATACCTGGGACTCTAAAAGAAGTAAATTTGACCCTAAAACGCTTCCTTGTATCTTTGTAGGTTACAGCGACAACTATAAAGGCTATCGATGTTATCATCCTCCTAGTCGCCGATTTTTCATATCTCGCCACGTTGCATTTTCAGAGGATTCATTTCCTTATAAATCAGCAGATGAACAAATTTCTACTGGCTCTTCTAATATTACTGAATTTAATGACTGGATTGATACATCTAATATTGATGAAACTTCTCTGTCATTTCAGGACTCAATAATACCTGCATCTGGTGATCATTCGAATTCACTTTTCACTTCATCAGATGTCGAAGTTGACACCCATGAGGGATTTGAGACTCCTGAAATCCATCTTGACCATAAAAGAATCATTTCGGATGCAAATGCCAACATAGAATCCTTAGACAGTCCTCTACCCGCCTTACCTGTGTCTCCTCCAGATTCTCCTGCTGAACAAGATTTGATTGTGGTTGCTGAAACAAATTCCTCCCCTGAATCTTCATCAGGTTGTAATGTTGAGGGATCAAATGTCCCTGTTCATCCACTGCAATTACCGGCACCTCCCACCGAACATCATATGGTGACAAGACTGAAAGATGGGATAACTAAGCCAAATCCCAAATATTCTCTTCATGTCTCTCGGGGTGAAATACCACAGGAACCTCGAAATGTTAAAATCGCTCTTCAGCATCCTGGATGGCGCAAAGCAATGCTTGAAGAACTTGAAGCTTTGCATCATAACCACACTTGGAAACTTGTCCCTCGAACTCCAGATATGCATGTCATAGGATCGATGTGGGTGTTTAAGCCAAAACTAAAGCCCGATGGCTCACTCGACCGTCTTAAAGCTCGACTTGTGGCAATCGGATATCATCAAGTGGATGGGGTCGATTATGTTGAAACGTTCTCTCCAGTTATTAAGCCAGGCACTATTCGTATGGTCATTAGTCTCGCTCTTGTTTACAAATGGGAAATTCGACAATTGGATGTCAAAAATGCGTTTCTACATGGTCACATCACCGAGGATATTTTTATGACTCAACCCCCTGGTCTAGCTGATCCCTCTCATCCCACCTATGTTTGTAAACTTGAGAAAGCCCTGTATGGACTCAAGCAAGCGCCCAGAGCATGGTTTGATCGATTTAGCTCATTTCTTCTACAATTTGGATTCTTTTGCAGCTTAGCAGATCCATCTTTATTCATTTATCATTCCCCACATGGTGTACTAATTTTGTTACTTTACGTTGATGATATGTTGCTTACAGGTTCAAGTCCTCTGTTCCTAAATCAATTTATTGATGTTCTCCACCACGAGTTTGCTATGAAGGACCTGGGCATCATTCACCACTTTCTTGGAATGGAAATTTCATCTAACTCTGATGGCTTGCATATATCTCAGAGTCATTATGCTCTTACACTTCTAGATAGGACTCATATGACTGATTGCAAACCAATGAGCACTCCTCTAGAAACAAAAATCAGTAGTACCGCAGATGATACTCCTCTTTCTGATCCTAGTTTTTACCGTAGGATTGTAGGGGGACTTCAGTATTTAACACTCACACGACCTGATCTTGCATTTAGTGTTAATCTCGCTTCTCAATTTATGCAAGCTCCTTGCAATTCACACTTAAAAATGGTCCGGCGCATTCTACGTTATGTTAAAGGATCACTTTCTCTTGGACTACAATTCTACTCACAGTCTACTCTTGATCTCTTTGCTTTTTCTGATGCAGATTGGGCCGGATGTCCCACAACTAGACGTTCTACCACTGGGTACTGCACTTTTCTTGGTCGGAATCTTATCTCCTGGTGTGCAAAAAAACAAAGCACGGTGTCTCGATCCAGTACTGAAGCTGAATATCGATCTATGGCTCACACCGCAGCTGAACTTACTTGGCTCACTTTTCTCCTCCGTGATCTCCATGTTCCTCTTCGATCTCCGCCAATCCTTTTCTGTGATAATTTGAGTGCCCTACACATGACTGTTAACCCAGTCTTTCATGCTAGAAGCAAGCATATTGAACTTGATTATCATTTTGTTCGGGAGCGCGTTGCTGTTGGGCAGCTTGTCACTCGCCATGTTTCATCTGTGAATCAGCTCGCTGATATATTTACGAAGCCTCTTCCCAAGCCCAGTTTATACTCGCTTCGTGGCAAGTTGTGTCTCCAGCCCCGTCACAACTTGAGGGAGGGTATTAGCAGGACCATTACTTGGAAAGTGAATGAAGAAAAGGAAGGAAGCCAGACTGTTTGCACACAAAAGAAATCCCAGTCACTTACAAGCAATCAAAGCACGTTAAAGCCAATCAAGACAACAGAAATCCATTCAGCCAAGATTTATCCCTCATCAAATCAATTTCATGGAAAGCCAATCAAGCCAGCCAAGATGTTTCCCAATCCTGTCCAGCAATTATGTTAATCAAGGATTTCACCAGTCATTTACATTCCTGATATAGATTAGAATTTGAGTCTGTGCCAAAAATAGAGAAATATTATAATATCTCTGCAACACAGAGAACTAGTATAAATACATACACTTGTATAGTCTCCTCACATTGAGCTGAGACTCTTAAACCATCATTTTCTTCTCTCTGCTGATTATCCACAGCTCCATTATGAGTATCTCTGAAGCGGATCCTTTTGATGACCAAGCAATGAGGATGGGAAGCTCTCATTGACCTTCAAATCAAAAGGTTGATCAAATCATTCTACAGATCTCACTGTGTATTTTATTTCCAGTAAGGGGTTTTACAGGGAGTTTTTTAAGGTAATGTAAATTTAACTATAACACTCGACATGCATACATTACCTGCCATAATACTTCTTAAGAATTATACTCTTTGTGCTCAAGTAAAGAGTCCATTTTTTTACAAATTCCATTGCCATTGATGATTTTGTAAATGCTCGAATAGACTGACAAATTTTCACAAAAATCCAGATGATGAGATAAAGGACTATAAAAGTACCATAAGAAAAGAGTCAATATGCAGGTGAGCTGTGTAAAGACAAACCTGATCAACATTATACATGGTAAAGGCAACACCAAGTCCTTTAAAGTCATAGACATCCAGTTCCATGGGTCCCTCCCCATTTTCAGGTACTGGGATTGAACAGAAGAAACATGTAAGGAATGGTTTGTCCAAATGACACAGCTTCTGGCAAATTTACTTACAACTATGATAGGAACTCACCGGCTGACTTCCAACTGTGGACAATACGGTGGTCAATTGATGCAGATTTCCCTGGGATTCAGCTTCCTGCTGTAGAAACTGAAGGAATTTAGTTAAGGAAAATTATGAGTAGCAACTAGAAAGATAATTGTGAAGTGAAATGAACTCAAGATCTGTATATTAATGGAATATGAAAAATGACAATTCCAAGGCAATATGAGAGGCCTGGTCTCTCC
>CAIGRS010107326.1:0-14954 GCA_903798395.1 Fraxinus floribunda | reverse complement strand
TAACCCCAAACCTAACGTCACCCCATACGATGACTTTTAATGCGAAAAATAAACTATCATACACAATAATTTTAACTGTAATAATAAAAGACAAAGAACACGATACCACGTCTGAAGGTCCGTAAATATCGAGAGCTATGAATTCACTACTTTAGGACTACCGCAATCTGTCCCAAAGCTTCTGTCAACATGAAACGGCACCCGGCACCCGAGCGTCCAAGGGCAAGATGTCCACCTTTCATCGTAATGATCGAAATTGAAATATGACAATACCGCACGGTCCGTCTCGACGTCCCTGAAAAACTGCCTGAAGACCACCTCGCCAGAAGATGGTCTACGCGTCGGTCGACGCGTGATCGACGCACACCGTAATGGATGGATTTGGTTATTAGCCCATTAACTTGGCCCATTATGAGTGAGTCTTGGCCCATAAGAGTGACCAAAACCTAACTGTTTAATATATGGTAGAAACCTAAGCATTTTGTGTGCGCTACAAGTAAAGAGAAAATGTAAGAAAGGGGGGAATTTTGAATACGGATAGATGGGAACTACCTTACCTTAGGCGCTATCGTAGANAGATTCCACCATTGTTGTTCACCTTGTTTCTTCTCTATTGTAGTCACCACCTAGTGTCCTTTGTGGGTACTAAAGAGAGAGCAACCAAAGAGGGCAGAAAGAGGCAACCAATGTGTAGAGAGTTGTTGGGTCGAGCATTTTGGTAGATTGGTGTTGTTTTGGTTGTTTTTCTGAGCTCGGAAATTAGTTATTGGAGCATCAAAATCTTACAAATGGTATCAGAACTTTGGTGTGTGTTTGGGCGAAAAATCTGATAAAAAACAACCAGAAAAAACCAAACAAAAATAATTCTAACGAGGCATTTTTGTTCTGACTGGGCTTGTGCCTTTGTTCCGACTGGGCTTGTGCCTTTGTTCCATGTGATTGAACTATGCCCCTGAATGACATTCGCTTTCAAAAGTTTTTTTTGTCTACGTACTCATTTTTAACCATACATTCATACAATTAAATATTTTATATGTAAATCCTAATTTTTATTCTAAACTCACACATTTTTCAAAAAAAATCACTATTTTAAGTTTCATTTTACCCGAATAATGATTGCGAAACAGGGCTATACTTTTATTCATTTCACTTTAGTTTGGCCTACATGCTCATTTTTAGGACTTGACGCCTCTTTGTTTTTGTGGACTTTGTCACTTCTACTAGTGTTATAATTAGTGGTGGCAACGAGCCGAGTTGAGTCGAAAAAAAAGTTCGAGCAGAGCCCGAGCTTTTTTTGGCCCGAGCCGAGTCCGGCCAAAAAAATTGAGGCTCGGCCCGAGCCTTTGCGGGTGTTTTTTGAATTTTTTTTTTCTATAATAAAAATCTCAAATAAGCTGCCTGCAAAGACTGCTTTCCAAACCTGCCATAATTATTATTTTTTTTTTTAATTTGTCGGCTCGCCTGGGCCGATGCCCCAAAATGCGGCTCGGCCCGAGCCACACCGAGTTCGAGCCGAGCCTTTTTACGGGTCGAGTCCGAGCCTTTCGAGTCGACGAGCATTTTTGCCACCACTAGGTATAATAGAGGGAAATGAAGTGAAATGACAAAAATAACTTTCAAATAAGTTGTCATGTGGCCAAAAAACTTTTTGTGGGCTTTGCCACTTCTACTAGTGGTATAATAAAGGGAAATGAAGTGAAATGACAAAAATAACTTTCAAATAAGTTGTCGTGTGGCCAAAAAACTGACATTACGTGTATGGATTTCATTTTTATTGGCTTAAATGCGTAGTTTGAAGATTTGAAGGCTAAAAAAGATCGATTAAAGAGTAATGTGATATATGGGGTAAAGTTTAGGGGACCGCAATGTCAACGTCCCCAACAATATTATAGTACTAAATCACTATCACATATTCACATTCGTCTATTGCTGCCCTCGTGCATTTTGTCTGTTTGTTATTTCCTGCCCGCACAATACAGGTATATTTTCAAGATGCTGTTCCATGTTATTTCGACTTTCGATCCTAAGATTCTTGTTTCTGCAAATATGGTTGTTTACAAAAAAAAATAAAAAAAAATGTAATCTTTCTCAATTTTTGTTATCGTTGTTTTGATTTTGAAGGAATTTATTCAGCTTAGTTTTGTTGTTTTCAGAATTACATTTGGTAATCGACTGAGACTCCATAGATCTTTTAATTATCTTCGCCGGAAAATATGGCGACTATGATCCAACTCCAGTACTCTCCACTTACCGGCCACTATCGACATTTTTCCAATTTCACCCCCAGATTTGCAGACAATACTTTTCCGAGCATCCTTTCCCTTTGCACTGAAAGTAAAGAGTTAAGCCCAAATTTGACCACCAAAGTTTATATTCCCTGTGCTGGTGGTGGTGGTGTTACTGGTGTTGGACAGGGCGGTGGTAGTGGTGGATATAGTGGTAATGGAGGTTGGTATCATGGTGGTGACTCGGATGAATCCAAGTCTTTGTGGGATGTTTTTGGACCAATTGGGGCTTTTGTGAATGGGTGGAGGTCGAGGGTTTTGGCAGATCCACAATTCCCTTTTAAGGTTCTTATGGAGGAGTTAGTTGGTGTTAGCTCTTGCGTTCTTGGCGATATGGCATCACGTCCCAATTTTGGTCTCAATGAGCTTGATTTTGTGTTTTCTACTCTTGTTGTTGGTTCAATTATGAATTTTGTTCTCATGTATCTCTTGGCTCCAACTATCTCTACATCGAGCCAGAGTCTTCCTGCAATCTTTGCGGGTTCTCCTACGAGCCACATGTTCGAGCCAGGGGCTTACAGTCTTTTGAACAGGCTTGGTACATTTGTATACAAAGGGACTTTGTTCGCTGCCGTTGGATTTACTGCTGGGCTTTTTGGAACTGCTCTTTCCAACGGGTTGATAATGATGAAGAAGAAGATGGATCTGAATTTCAAGACACTGAATAAGCCTCCACCAACGGTTTTGAATGCTATTACTTGGTCCATTCACATGGGTCTCAGCAGTAATTTTAGATACCAGTCTTTGAATGGGATTGAGTTTTTGCTAGCCAAGGGAGTTTCACCAGTGGTATTTAAGTCCTCCGTCGTGGTTTTAAGATGCTTGAACAATATTCTTGGAGGAATGTCATTTGTGATATTGGCGAGGTTGACGGGATCACAGAGTGTTGATCAAAATGAGGCAGGTACTATTGATGAAGGATCAGCTGAAGAGAAAGGGAAGCTGGTGGATGAGGCTGGTGAATTGCAAAGCGAGCCTACTTCCAAGTAATCTCCCTTTTGTCATTATTTGATCCATAACCTATCAATTCGTACTTGGGTTTGAATTCTTGCATTGATAGGACATGACAATAATCTGATCTCACCACGAGATTATAAATTGATGTGAAAGACTTACATGAAGCAGCATTTTGATGTTATTTCTAACACTATATAGAACTCTTATGGAAAGCCAAGAGTGTAGAAGCTTCCAGTTATGTTGGAGGCCAAGCAACGTGGTTCGATAACCTAAAATTTTATGGGAAATGTTGAGTGTGAGAATGCTAGTGGTTAAATGACACAGTCAATTTAGGTAAAAAGATGAAAACATGTCTATATATAGAATTCTTATTGAAAAGCCAAGAGTGTAGAAGCTTCCAGTGATGTTGGGGGCCAAACAATGGGGTTCTATAACCTAAAATCTTATGGGAAATGTGAGTGTGAGAATGCTAGTGTATAATGACATTATTTAGGTAAAAAGATGAAAACACGGCCTAAAATGAAGTATTATTCTAAATTTAAAAACACTAATGGGAATTTTGTTGAGGTCATATAGTAAGAGGAATACCATCCTTAAACATCTATATGATGTTAAAAACATTGGATATCACTTTTGAAGGGCAGTGCCATTCAGGTTTCTTCAAATGAAAGTAGACAGGACAAAATAAACCTAAAATTAAAGCAAGCATTTTCTTTAACCCGGCGGCATTGTTAAAATTTACAGGCTAAGAACCATATGGACAAATTTGAAGTATATGAAAAGAACTTTTAATCAATCACTGTTTGAAAGAGTGCAACTGATCTATGATCCTTATTGAACTGATCAACGAGGCTTGATGGTAGGGAAGAAGCCACTAACAAGGTTACTTCCAGGGAGATTGTTGGAGACGTAAGTATGAGTTTTAGGGTAGACTGAAGAAGATGGAGCTGAGGCCGAGGGTGAGGATTCAGAAGTTACGTTATTTAAGTTTAACTCCATACGTCGCAACAGTGTAAGACCTTCTGCTGAAGATATGTTTTCGAGCTCTCTCACCACTTCCAACATAGAAGGTCTATCCTTTGTTTCATCTTGGGAACACCTGATTGCCAATTGCATAAATTTCTTTATACAGTCTGAAGGATATGGCCCCATACTCTCGTCTATGAGGGAAAACATTGTTCCAGATTGACATGCTATGTTAACCTGTAAGTACATATTGTGGAAATTAATGAGATGATGTGATAAAAGACAAAGCAAGAACTTGAATGCTTGTAATGCATGTTCACACAAGTCAGAAATTCATAAATCTACTGTACGAACTTTCTCATTCATCCCATCAAGCAAGCATATGATCTTAAAAATGAATATAGACAAAAGTTTATTATGAAATCCTCAGTAGAGTTTATATGATAGCATAATGAAATCCAGAGATACCTCTCTCACAAGGTTCCTTCCATGAGATATAGGCTGCATCCCTGTTAAGAGTTCTAGAAATACTACACCAAGGCTATAAACATCGCTTTTCTCCGTTAACTTGTGGGTCAAAAAGTATTCTGGATCAAGATAACCCTGCATATAACATTGTTTTAATACCAAAGGGATATGAAAACAGAATGCTAAAATAATTGTTGTTACCAGGACGGTAAGAGAAACTAATCAACCTAGATATGCAGCTTGAAAGTTTCATCGAGTAAATTTCTAAGATACAATCCCTCAAATAACTATGCTTGAAACCCTCTAGTAATTATGGTCATGTTAAAATTACTTCTGTACTGTACTTCTTTTTGTTGATAAGTCCAATGCTTTAGTAGAATTTTTAAGAGAATGACGTCCATGAAGAACATTGAAACTGTCTAAACAATTTATTGCTTGAACATCATTCCATCAATCTCGTAGTGATCCTCTTGTGTTGCTCTCTCAAGGGATCTCATTGAGTTAAAAACAAATTATTGTTTCTCAGTCGGTCCAAAGCCAGGTAAAGGAGGGTTTTAGTAGCTTCACATCTAGGATAAACTTTTTTGACGAACTTATGACATGAAACCTAGTGCAGTGGCAAAAATAAAGTTCTTGTAGACAGCCCAATATTTACTGGGTACGAACCATTTGGTCTGCTCATTTTAAATCTTTTATGAAGTCCCTGAATGCATAGGTAGAGTTCATCTTACCGGTGTTCCTTTCACATTGGTGGAGACGTGTGCTTCTGTAACTCCTTTTCCATCTGATACTGGTGCAAGCCTCGAGATTCCAAAATCAGATACTTTGGCTGTCCACTTGGAGTCCAACAATATGTTGTTTGCCTTGATATCGCGATGAATGATAGGAGGATCAGCTTCTGTATGGAGGTAAAGAATGCCTCTTGCCGAACCTAGTGCAATATGCAATCTTGTCGCAAAACTTAGAGGTGATCTATATCTAGCTGTTAACACGAGCGAAATTTTTACTTGAAAACATAAATTTAGGGTCTAGATTCACCAAGAAATTGAGTAACTGAATAAACAAGATTGAGTAGAAGCACAGGCAATAAGAAGAATGGATCATTACCAGATAGGAGGTCATGTAATGAGCCATTTGGCATGAACTCATACACCAACATCTGTATGCACAAACAAGACGAGAAGGAATAAACTAATATTAGATGAAGTTCATTTCATGAACTGATCAACGTAAGTTCACTAAGTTTAATAACACTATAATCCGATTTTTTGTGAACTGAATGAACAAGTACTGATATACGGTAAGATATATTTGAGATTGAATTGTACCTGTTCCTCGTCCTCATCACAATATCCGACTAATGAAACCAGATTTCTGTGATGTAAACGGGACAACATTTCTATCTCGGTGTAGAACTCTTTGTCACCCTGCAAAGAACCTTGTTGCGCACGCTTTATAGCGACAACTGTGCCATCTGCTAAAGTACCTTTAAAGACCTTTCCGTATCCTCCTTCGCCAACTTGAGTAGCAATGCTAAATCTGCTTGTAGCTGCTTGCAACTCTATAAAGCCGAATGCCTTCACTCCATCTATTATTATTGTAACTTTTCCGACTAACAAACAAACAAGAAGTATGGACCGAAATCATGTATAATGTAACTCAATAAATAAAAGAACTGTTAATGAGAATAATAAAGCGCGACTCACGTGATTTATCTTTCACAGCATTGGGTGGGAGCTGCTGATGCTTCTTTAAGAATAAAAGTACGACACCTAAAAGTACCATGCTGGCACAGAAGATGGACCCCAACACAATTCCAGCCAAGGCGCCTTTGCTTATTCCTTTACCCTTTAAAGATGGGAGTGGGACTACAGTAACAAGAATTTTTCAATTCAATCCAACTTTAGAGCAAAGATTGCTTTAACTGAGAAGTATCAGTAAAAACTGGCTTACCGTACAAATAAGGTCCACTGACAGTAAAATTAAGGAGATCATAAGGGCCAAATGTATCATTCCCAGGTATAGCGAAGGTAGCAAATATGTCTGCAATCCGTTGAATCTCACTATCGTTAAATGTATGAGAATCATTGGTTAACTGAGGGAAGAACTTCAAGAACATTCTTAGCCTTGGACCCTCTTCCCAAGCTAGTGAGTCAATGAAAAGCTGATAAGGATACAACTTAACATTTCCTGTTATGAACTCGTTGAATTGATCTCGGTATGGAGGAAAGTCGGATATGCTAGGACTTCTCAGCCGGAGTCCAACCCCAAAAGGTATTGCACAAAAGCATTTATCCGGTAATCCTGGGATATATTCGTAGTAAGTAGGACAAGAAGATGGACAAGTTAGAACTGGCTTGTTCACGATGGTGGCTGTATTTTCATCTCCGTTATCAGACCCACAAAGAAGACCGATGTTCCTTTGAGTTGCATTTTGACAAACAGGATTTCCGTGAAGCCTGGAATTCAAATATTTGGGATTCATCAGAATGTCATAGGATTTTGTAACCATTGTTCTTCTGCTACTAACAAATTTGTTCCTGTTTCCATTTTTAGTTGCTTGAGGAACAGAGGAACTAATATAGGTTATAACTGATAATGATAATATATACAAATAGAGACTAACATTAATGTTACATTTGGAGGGACTTCCAGGACACCAGAAATATCCGAAAGTAGATTGTCTTGAAAATTTCTGCAAAGTGATATTCCAGATTAAGTAAACTTAGATACCTTCGTCAGAAAAGCATAGATAGCGGCATTTTTGTTTACAGAAATAATTACATGCCGTGATGAGATTGATTATTCGAACAAGGGGTGCGAAAGAGAGATATAATGCGCTTTTCGAGATAAGTTTTTAAATTACTAAGCATATCAAATTTGACAATTGAGAAGACGTGTTTTGTGCAGACAGAAAAATTGATGTTATCAAAACTTACATTTCAAGTTTTGAGTCAGAAGTAAAAGTTCTATCCTTCCAAATGGTAGATGGAACAGATCCGCTCAGCGAATTATTATTCAACCTCCTATGGAAAAAAAACCCATTATTCTCAAGCACAAGACTAATGAGAAAAATCAACAATCTTGAGAACGGAAAAAAGTCTAAAAAGCTGCAATTCTTTACAGTTTCTGGAGATGAGGAAGTCCAGAGAAATTGGAGGGAATAGATCCGTTAAGCTGATTCTTTGACAGATTACTGGAAAAATGTCATACAATGAAGCGACGTATTAGCATAAAGTGCTATAATATCTCATAATGGCAGCATACAGAATGTTACTTACATGGTTGTGATATTGTCAGAAAGTCTGTTTACGGGTATGTTTCCAGTAAGTTGATTCTTGCTAAGATCTCTGTAACGGGAAGAGAACAATTATATTCAAGAACAAAACAGGCCAGGTTTATTTTTTTCACATCACTGCAAGACTTGCACTGATATCATGTCACATTGTGACTGATTTTCTAAATGGACCTTATATACGTACAAGTAGAGAAGGGTTCGTATGCCACTGAGATCAGGTACTTTTCCTTGCAGATTACAATTCCTTAGACTCCTGCTTGAATGAAAATGAATTACTATTTTATGAATGCAAATATATTGTCATCTCTTCCTTCCATATACAAGTAAATACGTGATCATCAAAGTTTCAGGTCTAAAATAGAGTCAAATTTTATGACGTGCCAAGTTGATGAGAAAAAAAGAAACGAAGATAAAGGACTTACAATTTTATGAGCTTGGACATGTTTCCATAAGTGTCGGGAATCACATTCCCCTGAAAGTTATTATTGTTAAGCTGACTGCAATACGTAGAGGGCAAGGAGAAGGAATGACAAATTATTAAAGGGAAAAAAGATTTATCTGATAGAATGACCAGTCCTTGGACTGGAAAAAACTGAAAGTTTTAAAATCGGAACATACAGAATTGTCAAGTTCTGCATTTCTGAATACTCTGGTGGGAGATATCCTGTTAACTTGTTGTTATCCAATAGACTGTCATAGATCACATATTAAAGTGTAGAACATAACAACTATGGTCTGCACCTATTCAGAGTATTCGTACTTTACATCATTTCAATTTAAAACATGAAACTTACAAGTGTTTAAGAAGAGGAAGGGCCGAAAACTCAGGAGGAAGCTGCCCACTAAATGAATTGTTGTTCATGTGGCTGCATTTTGATATTGATGTTAAAATATGCCTAAATGTTCTATAACTATAAAGGCACTTGGTTCTAAGAAAAACGCACAAATGTTGAACTTTGGGCAAGTTTACAAATGATTTTGGGATTGATCCAGATAACTGGTTCAGGTCCAACTGAAATTTATTCAAGTTTGGAAGATAACCAAGTTCATCGGGTAATGGCCCCGATAGTTGATTTCCACTCAAAAGCCTGCAATATAGAACAAGAGTTGTTAAAGATTCTCATAGTGTAGCTGGGAAGACTGGAGTAGTTGGTCGGCTAGACTAAGAATCGCCGTCTAAAAGCTGTGACTATCCATTAGAAATAGAAGTTTTCTTCTTAAGATCAAATAATGCTATTCAATACTGTAGTCGCCCCTACGTGACATGCATGTGACTGTTAATAATTTGATGCATAAGGCAATAAAAACTATCATATTAATGCATCAAGACACTAACTGCCACATGTATGCGACGTAGGGTGATTACGATAGTGAGTGATTGCAAATAGCGTTACTCCTTAAGATTTGTTTGATTGCATTTATTATAAGAGACGTAGAAATGAATTGAATAGAGTGTTGAAAAAGGACTCATGTAGCCAACCCCAAATTTATTGAACAAAAGGCCTAGTTTGTTTTATTCTCATCTAAAAGACTTCATAAAACACCATACCATATACCAGTTTCTGCTACCTGTTGATTGGATAAAAAATTACATTATTCATCATTTAAAATCTTGAAAACCATTCAATAATCAAGGAATTCATTTAGCAGAGTAAAAGGTATCTAAAATCTTGACAATCTGCTTACAGGTGCTCAAGAGCAGTAATGGTGCCAATCTCCTTCGGAACGCTGCCACTGATATTGTTCCACATAAAGTCCCTGACATCAAAGTGAAGAACCCTGATATCGAAAATCCCCCAATACATAATACAATAGAAGATGTGCAAATCTGGGGAGACTCACAATCTTTTCATATGAACTAGCTGACCAAGCTCAGGAGCTAATATACCGGAGAGGTTATAATGCATCAAGCGCCTGCATAACCAGGTGAAGGGAATAAGGTCTCTTTCAAAAGCACCATAAGCTTAATCACCAAGTCCTAGTTAATATTATGCAACTTGAGTGGACGATAAGAAGGTAGACAAACAAATAATCCAGGAAACAGTTTTCCATCGTATGCAAATTGGTGAACTACTGTCACAATGTTCTAGGTAAAAGGAAGGTAAAACATTGGAAAGAAGCATTAAATAGTGAAGTGCGTACAATTCTTGAACATGCTTATAACCATCACTTTTGTTTGTGTAGCATTTCACACCAGTCCAATTCGAGGCGCACGGGTCTTTCATCTTATCCCAATTTTCCAGATTTTTCCAGGGGTCGGTTAGTTGGCTACGAACTGCTAGTAAAGCGGAAACTACAGTAGGCACAATGATAGATTGAAACTCACTTGTTATATCTACAGTATATATGTATGCAGGCAAGATTCTACAAGCATATACAAAAAAGAGGATTGATTAGTGAAGACAAGAATAGCAAACAGAAAACCTTCCAGGGGATCTGTGATTTGTCCATAAGCAAGTCGAGCAGACAAACACGATGAAAGAGCAAGAAATATTGCTATGAAATATACTGTTCCCCGAGCCATCTGCAGGTTAAACAACAACAAGAAGATGCTAAAATGTCTATTCCAACTTCCAACATATATTCATAAACTGAGGAAGAAGTTGGTCCAAAGGAGTTTACAGACAAGAAGACACAACTAAGCGAGGCGAATGAAATGGGGATCAACAGCTTCTCCAATGGACGATTAGTAAATGTATATACTAGCAAAGGGGGATCAACAGCTTCTCTAATGGACAATTAGTAAATGTATATACTGGCAATGGGGGGTTAGTGGGATGAAATTTTATTATTGTTATTGCTTCAATTAAATTAAACACAGGGACTCAAAAGAATGTTAAACGGAATGAAAAAGGAACATGCGAAAAAATCAGGGTTAGGAGAAGATAAGCATGCTATCCCTAGAGTCACTTTTATCCATTGATCGAAAGCCCTTACACATGCGAAAAATGAGTCCAGCCTACACTTGATACACATGCGAGGCTTGTGTAGAAGACAAAGTTTAAATAAATAAATGTAATCTTTCCGTTTAAGTTTTTGGACAAGTGGTTTACAAGTAAGTTTGAACTTAGAAGTAGTCATAGGCTTTTGAACCGATCAAAATAATTTGTTAAATATCTTCGTCAGTGAGGTTTTAAGTTTGAAATTGGTGATTGTTACTAATATGTTAATAAAAATTGGGTCCCTGCAAGTTGGATTAGAAAACAACTTTGCTAAGAGCTAAGGTGACATGAAAGGGAATAAATAAATATATATACACATACCATCTCTAGGTGGGATTTTTATATCTCCACCAAGGCCTAGTGGAAGTTTTGATTCCCCTACCAAATCTATTGGTAAAGAGTTGACATACAAATGGGAGGGGGAAGACAAATTCGGCATTAATTGTCAATATAACAGTGGACATTTTATACATGATTGGTCTAGGTTTGCTTATTGCTTCAACGTAAAAATTACATTCTTGTAATGTCTGTCAGTTGGTAGATATTCTTCTTTTTCTTTCATTTGTTTTTTGTTCCATTCCATAGTTGACAAACCAAGTATATTATGTTTGTACGTACCTATGTGTACCAATATGATTATTTACTGTCGAGGACTCGAACCTTGGATGCTCCCAAAATTTGGCATAACTAAAGTTGCACTTAAAAAAAGACTTTAACTCTTTTTAAAAAACGAGTTTAATTAGATGGTAACACTTGGCTTGCTTTTGGTCGTTGAATGCTACTTTGGATGGTTCTATCATTTAACCCCGGCTGCGTCTCTTCATTTGGCTGAAAACTCTGCATTTGGTTTTCGTTTTGAGAGAGAAAATAACCCTTTGATGGGTTGTTCATTATGGTGCTCTACTCTACTTGAAAACCTCATTTGAGGCTATAAATCTTGTAATCCTTATGTTATACTTGAAATCTGAGTGATTTGTGTGAAGGATTTTGAGTGATCTTTCTATTTAGTATAACTTCAGTTTAGGGTTTGATGGTTTTGAGTGTTCTTGGGGAAATGAGCCTTCAATCTTTAGAGTGAGTGAAAGATAAGTTTTCGGTAGACTATATATGTTCTAATATTGAACGGTCTTGCATCTTCGTTGCCGTTTTTGGTTGTATAATAGTGCAATCGAGCTTTAGGGCCTGTCTGGTGGGGATTGTTTTCACAAAAAAATCAATTTTCAGTACGTTATTTTCAAAGAATGGGACCCAGCCCTGAGAGAACAAGTCAAAAACTACGGCTACATTTTGAAACTAACGGTAGGAATTATGCTTTCCAGCAGAAACAGACACAGTTTTAATCTATTTTATATGGACGCTTAACATGAAAATAAGTGTTAAACGGGTCACCGAACATCTAGGGCTCCCGCCAAAAAATCTTTGTTTTCAATTATTTAATCTCTGTATGTTTTACTTTCTGTCAATAGCATATATTTTAATAAAGAAATGTCCAAAATATTGAATAAATTAGTTCTATCTACGAATTAAGATAACCTATAGGTGAGCAGCTAAACGGATATTTTACTGTATATGAAAATGAAACTCAAAAATATTCTGTAAAATTTAAAAAGTCAAATATCATACTGGCCTCAATTTGAATAACTTAACAATAACATCAATTCATGGCAGGACTTTGTTTATCTAATGAGATGTGCTATGTGTATCCATAATGTACACATAGAATTTTCCTTATCTAATAGCTAAGTGAAAATTAGCATACAACGGTTGAATATTTCATAACATTTCATCTTTATTTATTTTTTAATTGTGTCGAGTCTATCTTCAACGTCTTTTAAGTAATTTCGGAGATCATGCGCTGAATTTGAATTTTTTATTATTATTATTATTTATTACTTTTTTTTTATTGCAACGAGTTTGGCATAATGGGGATCATTCTTTAACACTCATATTCATTGCAATTTAAATTATAATAATTACGTTGAAATCAGACTAAAAACATGCTACAAATTTCATACAGGGTATTCTGAAAGTGAGTTCAATTAACAAAAGTAAAGGTTGTATGTTCATTTATTCCAAAATCCTGAGATCTCATGTTAACAAAAAACCATAAGGTTATGTATAACACCTATGTAACTACTGTTGGAGAAGGGAAAGCACGATCAAGAACTGCTAGTCAGGAGTCATCTCGACTTCATCCTTGTACAGAAAACTGCGTTTATTTATTGCGAAGAAATTTCGTCAAGCACTCACTTCACCAGCTTCATGCGAATCTGCATGGAGCACAAAGTTCAATCAAAACTACAGAGGATAAAAAACTCCTTCAAGTTTCCATTTCTATTTGTGGGGCTTGTTTCTTTTAATGTTTTGGGGTGGTTGGATTGGAGGAACATGGCAGAATGGAGGGAAGAAGTAACTTGTCCTAGAGTAAAAAAGGAAACCAAATATCTAGGTGTCCTAGAGAACATTGAACAAAATTACTCTGTTCATTGATTTTGATTGTTTAAATACATTGTAGAAGCATAAATTCATACCTCAGGAAGTTTCTGCTGAAATACAACATCAAGTCGAGCATTCAGTGTGTTCTCACATACAATCTTCCCATGATGGGAAGCCAAAACCACGCCTCCAGAGCTTTAAAGCCATAAATCTATGACTAATAAGGAAGAAAAGAAAATTTAAATGAGCCGTGGAAATAAATCATATATTCTGCAAATGAAGGTAGAATACTCTCTAGAACTCTAAGATTTAGCAATAACAAACAGCTTAAGAAAGAGGCAGAATTATTTACCAAGAAGGAGCATGGGAGCTGGCACCACTCAGTGGCGGTGGAAGATAGACATGATTGTCTATGGTAGTAGAAGGTGCTTTTACTTTGGCTTTCTCAGCATATTCCTTCTTTGCCTCTTCTAGAACTGATTTAACAAGAGTAGTATCCATCTCCCTACACCGCAACAATACTGCTGGCTCCTTCAGCCACAGTAAACTCTAGAAGCAGCAGCCAAATGATTTTTTCAAGGTAGTTCATCAAGAGACCGAGAATGGTTAACCTCAATCATACAAGTTTGCTAGTCAGAATCCCGTGAAATTAAGAGAAAAAAGAAACCGTATGTGGCGTGGAGCGTTATCCATGCAGAAGTAGATCGAATAAAAAAACTTGCAGAAAAAAGCTCACTGCTGTAAATTGTGTTGACTCCAAAAAATGAACTCAACAGATGCCGGGCCCACTCTTGCCACGTCAAGTACGGATCCGACGCGTTTCTATCGGCATAAGGACGATAGTTAGGCTTGAATGAACGCGGGAGACACTTTCCGGCAAAAGACAAAGATGTTCAGNGAACTCAACAGATGCCGGGCCCACTCTTGCCACGTCAAATGCTGATCCGGCGTGTTTATACCGGAATGACGACGGTAGCTAGTTTCATGTAAACGCGGGAGGCACTTTCCGGCATGAGACAAAACTGTTCGAGCTCCGACAAGATGGTTTCAAGACAATCACACTATCAATGATCGCCTAGTCATGGTTTCCAAGGGCGAATCTTTTTTCTCCTTTCTGGAATATGTGGAAGGAAAGATATCGGTATCTCTTTCTCTCTAATCTCCTTTCTTTTTTTCGTTCTCCTCCTCTTTCTTGTTTCTGTAAGGGAGTTACTTATACTGAACTGATTTACATGACAGTCGTCAGATCCTATCCACGTGGTGACATCGTGTGATCCGGGCTCTCACATCGCAGTCTTTTCTACCATTAATATGCTGTCAGTTCAGCCGTTCTATTCCGTAGGCTGATATTCTGGGGCCCTTTATTGCGGACGTCCCATCAGTCACTTCTATAAATATCTTCTGACTCATTGAGGGACAGAATCCACCTCACCCTGGGAGGAGGTCGGGTTCGCTTCAGGGTTCGGGATGTCTGAACTCTTGACCTTTTTGCGGGGTTGTTGACTTGCCAAGGAGCTTCGGCACTCGACTTCATACCCTGCTTTCCCCCATCGTATTGCTCCGACCCTCCCAGGTCTATGGGGCTTCATCTGAATGTTGAAG